>VUYV01000469.1:301215-321151 GCA_008711295.1 Anarhynchus alexandrinus
TTGTGCTTGGGATTGCCCCGACCCAGGTGTAAGACCTTGCACTTGGCCTTGTTGAACTGCATGAGGTTGGCTTGGGCCCACCTCTCCAGCCTGTCCAGGTCCCTCTGGATGGCATCCCTCCCCTCCAGCGTGTCTACCTCGCCAAACAGCTTGGTATCATCGGCAAACTTGCTGAGGGTGCACTCAACCCCACTGTCCATGTTGCCGACAAAGATATTGAACAGTACAGGTCCCAGCACCAACCCCTGAGGAATGCCACTTGTCACTGGTCTCCACTTGGACATCGAGCCGTTGACTGCAACTCTTTGAGTGCGACTGTCCAGCCAGTTCTTTATCCATCGAGTGGTCCATTTGTTGAATCCATGTCCCTTCAATTTAGAGACCAGGATATCGTGTGGGACAGTGTCAAATGCTTTGCACAAGTCCAAGTAGATGACATCAGTCGATCTTCCCTTGTCCACCACTGCTGTGACCCCTTCGTAGAAGGCCACCAAATTAGTCAGGCATGATTTGCCCTTGGTGAAGCCATGCTGGCTGTCACCAATCACCTCCTTGATTTCTGTGTTCCTCAGCAGAGTTTCCAGGAGGATCTGCTCCATGATCTTGCCCAGCACAGAGGTGAGACTGACTGGCCTGTAGTTCCCTGGGTCTTCCTTATTTCCCTTTTTGAAAACAGGGGCTATGTTTCCCCTTTTCCAGTCGGCAGGAACCTCGCCAGACAGAAGAACCATGCTTCTTCCTCAACACTGCTGAAGCCGCACCTGAAGTACTGCATCTGGCGTTGGACTCCCACGTCGAGAGGCATATGGGGAAACCAGAGCGGGGCCAGTAAAGGGAGACCAAGATGATCAGGGGCCTGGGGCACACAACCAACAAGGAGAGGCCGAGGAGGCTGGGCTAGTCCAGCAGAGAGGGTAAGGGACAATCTGATGGCAGTCTGGAGATACTTGAATTGCAGTTACAAAACCAAAACCTTTTCGCTGGTGGCAAATGATATTACGAGGGGCAACAGGAAAACCACCACATGGTATCCAGCTAAAATTGCTGAGGATCCATAGCTACATGTTGGACTCTGACAGATGTCTAACTCACACCGTTGTAGGAACACCTGGTTTCTGAAACAGTGTGGTTCACTGTTGGATTCTCTGATGTCTTATATAGTAGGATTGTGAAACTTTTACCACGGCTGGAGCATTCACAGTGTAAGCCCGGATTCTCTGGCATGCCAACACTTGTCTCCCTTTCAGAGGAAATAATACAATTAGTTTAACTTTTCAACTGAAGCGATAATAAAGTTGTAGCTACCAGAGAAAGCTAATACCTTCCTGAACTATGAACTGTGGGAGGCTGAAGCATTCTGAGGTCATTTGTCTTTACACACTTTCCTGGGAACCTTCTGTTATTTGCTAGGGAAAGAGGATCTCAAGACAAACTTTTGGTTACACCCAGCACAACTACATGGGTGTAACGAAGCATCTGCTCAGTCAGGGACCACAGGCAGAGAGTTTCTGTACATCTCAGAGGCACCATAAATCCAGATTTGCTTACTGCTGATTTGGCACATGACTGGGATAACTGGTCTCTTCCTTGGCTATCCACTCTCTGCCACACACAGGCACCTGTGGACATTTTATTCATCTTCTAACTGACCATGCTCTGAGCAGGAGGTTGAACTAGAGACCTCCTGATAACATCTCCCAGGGTCATTGTTTCTGCTGACACCTTCCCTTGACCTTCCACTCTGTTCCTCCTGGAGGGGCTGTACCCCTCCCCAGATGACTCAGGTAGGGACCAGGTGTAATATCCCCACCAGTAACAGCAAATGTTAACAGTAATGGACCTGGCACAGCCTTTCATCAATGGATCTCAAGGGCTTTTACAAAGGTGCTACATAAAAACCCCCACATGTTGCCACTGGGAAAGGCAGAGAAGGGAAATAGGAAATGACACGGCATCATCTATCAATATGGGACAGATCCAGGTGTTTTGACTTCTGGGCCAGCTGGACCCTTGTACCCAGATCTGCATGGTGAACAGCAGTCTAGATCCCTGTCTCTGCTTGGAGTTGACCCTCCTAGGAATTTATTGGTACTTCGTATTTGCTGGAGAGTGGAAGTCACTTTTCGTCAACTCTGTATGGAAAGATGACTCTGTTGGAGTTCCCTTGCCAGCACCAGTTCTTTGATTTAAGAATACTATGTCAAGACTTTTTATTTATTTTCTAAAGATATAAGAATGGGTAAACCTTGAAAACTACACAAACATTTTTTTTTTTCTTTCTAACTGTCATTAAAATCGCTCTCAGGAAGCAGTATCTATCAACCTTTCACCCAGTACATTGTACATGTATTAAATGCATTACAGATAACAAAACCAGCTCATTACAGTGTGAAATATTGAGGTCCCAGCTTCTCTGTTTCAGTAGGTTCAGAGCGGCTTTTGAGCCTTAAAACCTGACAGAGCAGATCTGGTCTGTCTGGTCCCATTTGCCCATGTCTTGGCTCTCTTGACACCAAATAACAGAAAAATGGAAGAGAACAGCAATCCAGAGGCTGGTGTAGGTTGTTGTGATGGGTCATCCTTGATAAGGATCATGTGATTGTTTATTATTTGGCAAGATAAAAGTTATGATGCCCATAATTGTGATGTTAAGTGACTGGGCTTGTAAACAAAGTCACATACGTTTCTGTTACTTTTGTTCTGTCTCTACAAGACTGTTAGTCCAGTTTTCTTGGGAAATCAGGCTTGCGAAACAGCTGCAACAGATCATTCTGACAAGTTTCTCCAGTTAAAGTACAGAACAGTAAGGAAATACCGCTTCTGTTGGATCTGAACCTGCCATAATTCAATGGGATCTTTCTTTGTGTATCACAAGGAACAATGGATGGTCATTCCCTACTCATCCTCTCCAGATGGCTCATGAGTTTAGAGATCTCTTATCCTTTTCCATGCCTCTTTTCAAGGACGATGGGTGTTTGTCTGACCCGGGCTCCTCAGATGGAAAACACTCCAGACCTTTTACCATTTTTGTTGCACTTCTCTGCGCCTTCTCTACCTCTAGGGTATTTCTCCATGTTATTATCTGGCCACCCATGAATGCAGCAAGATAACCAAGGACCTGGTTGTGTGTCACAGCTTGAAAAGTTGGTGACAACTGGGCACTCATGGATGAAGAGATGCACTGAGGAGTGAGAACATAGTGATGCTTGTACGCATTCCCATGGGGTGAAGCCGGACAAGGTAAACTTAACACACAGCAGACACCACTGGTTACCACCGCAGAAATGATGCAGAACTGTTGGGAAGGAAGGCAGCAACCAGTGAACATGAAAAAAGAGTTTGTGCCAGCAATGCTCTCGGGCTCTTTCAGCTCCACCAGCCTGTTTTCTACCACAACCTCTTCATCACTCGGTACAAGAAGACACCTCCCATCTCCCACAGCTCCTGCAGATGTCCCTCCTCTCCAGAGGCAGACTGCAGGGAGCACTTTACAGCTCAGCACGGAGCTTCTCTTGAGAACCCACAGTCCTGGTTTCAAATCTTCATTTCAAACCTTTGCATTGCTGCAAATATCTGTAAAAAGTTGGACATACTCATTCCTTGTAAATAAACGTACTGTGTGGCCTTGTTTTATGGGATACACTTTTCATAAAGTCTTGTACTTTACTCAGATAGCCAGAAAAGTTTTCATTCATATTGTTGGGGAAAAGCCCAAACTCTGCGTGTCTGAGCAAAGCTCCTGCGTGGCAAAGCTGGAAAGTACAGAGGATAAAGGCTTGGGAGCAAAGGACCCAGCAGCTTGTGTGTAGGGTCTGCCCCCTGAAAGTGTTGGGAGTAAGCTGTGGAGAGAGAAGAGTCCTGGAGCAGGGGGGTGCATAGTCATGCTTTTATGTTTCAGAGCAACAAGTACATGTTACAATGTGGTTACAAATACATTAAGTTAGTTATAAGTGAAGAAAGGAGGGAAAATATTGACAGTATATTGACAGTGAGAGTCAACATTTCAGCCATTTCAGCTCATGAAATTCAGCCATGTAGAAGCATTGGGGCGCTGTCTTTCTGCAAATCTGTTGTCTCACCCTGTATTTGCTGAGGTTAACTTTCCTGCTGTATGATTCCATTTTGGGGAATTTCCTTCTTGGATTGCCTCAGAGACTCCATTCAGCTTCACTGTCCATCCATCAAGGCTCCATCTCTCATTTGTGTAGTTCTGATCATTTTCCACTAAATTATGGAGCCTGTCACCACACTGCAGATAGACTGCACACCTCTTGGGTGACCGACCCCAGTATGCCACTGGCTTACCACCCCCTGAGAAGAGAAACAGCCCCTCCAGTGAGTGCCTACATTTCAGGAGGAAAGAGACACCATATATCTAGATTGACTTGTAAATTGGCACACATGTCTAATAGAACATGGGTGATAAATAAACAAGGTGACCGAGACTATAAGTGCAGCTCTGTACTGAGATCAGACACAATGGTATGTCTGTCTGTGATGACGTGTCTGGGATGACTATTCAGGAGATGACTACCGCTGGAAGGCTGACACAGTGACTCTGTTGATGTTGATGGGCTTAGTAGCAGGCACATACTTCCTTGGTGTATGGTTTTGCCAGACAAGAATTGTAGAAAACTGGGGCACCCTGCCAGTGTTGGGAGAAGTACTACAGCAGCCCACAAAGCAGGACGGAGGGATCCTCCTTCATGTTGGTGTACAGGAGGTGAAAAGGACAATGTGTATTTGGTCTACTCAACAGCTCAGAAAGAGCTGGGAGACAGCTGGGTTGAGATCCTTCAGAATCACAGTGTTGACTGACCATCCAACACAAAGAAGTGGTGCTTGTATTGCGGCTAATCAAGGTCATCTTCATGTCAAGTACAGGTCAGACTGGCACACATCTGTCTGGACCTCACNAGGTTGCCTTTCTTGTGATCCCCCTCCTCCTGGACCCCCATTGCACAGAACATGAGCCACCACATCCTCTCCCTCACCATCAGGGAGGACAGCTGTGTCTTCAGTACTGAACACTGGGACAAAACCTCATGGACCTCTGCAAGTGGTCCACACCAAACAGAAAACTCGTTCCCTGCTCAGGGAACACAGACCTGCATTTCCCTTTGTAGACCACCTTTGGAAAGGCAGAAGTAGAGTAAAAACTTTACAGTACCAAGATGTATGTGGAACCATGGGAGTAGTCCAGGGGATGTCTGTCAGTCCCAATTGACCGGCTGAGAAATTTCTATGGATTTTGTCAGAGAGTTATCTCCTAGCTTTGTGTAAATACAAAACCCAACAACTGGCTTCCCACAAGCATCCCATCTTGAAGACTTTGCATTCTGCTGGGCAACAGTCTGCAGGTCAACCAACACACATATATTGCCGAGTGTGTTATCACACGTGTAGCCTTGGGACAGCCAACCATGAGGCCACTGACCTACTCAGCAGCTGAATTATGGTAGGTGAGAAGTGGTCGTAGCACAGCGAGGGGGGTCAAAGGCCCTGGGTGGGACAGGGTGGTACCACAGTGGTACAGGAGACCGGGCAGGGAGCTGAGGGAATTGTGTCTGGGCACCCAGAGGGACAGGGGCACTGTGGCGTGGCCTGGGGTCACAGGAAGGGCCTGTTGATACGCAGTGCCAGCAGCACACGGTCATGGAGGAAACGGGCTGTTATTTCAGTAGTCAGGACCATAGCACAGAAACCTGGAAGAATCAGGCTTTTCAGTTCCTATAATCCTGAAAAGCCCTGGTTTGTCTTGAGATGGGGAGACAGAAAAAGCAGTATTGCGACTAAGCTCCAGTGAAGCTTGGGGGCCTCATGCAATCTCAGGTTCCCATCACCCAGGGACTGCGCCAACACGCACAACAGTGCATTCGTCTCCACAATAGCAGAGACAGAGATGCAGAGCTTCAGCTTTGAGACTTGGCGAGAAGTTTGGTCTCACTCTCAGTAGCTAAAAGCCAAGTCCTATGTCACTCCCTTAGAAACCACCAAGGCCAAAACCTGAGCTGAGGCTCACAATAAGAGGCCACAAACATTCTTTTGAGGTTTTAATTCATCACTTTCTGGGATAGAAAATGGGTTTGGATCATCCAAATTCATATAGCTGGGGATGGTGTCTGAACCCATGGCAGGAGCAGTGCTGCTAGAAGGACAACACAGCTCTAGGTACGAAAAAGCTTGTTAACAGCTTGAATAATGTACTGTCTACAAGGACATGGGGGTTTTTGTTAATGCTAACAAAACGCCCATGGTGTCAGCTTGTAGAAATCTTCATCTTAAACAGGAAAGTTACCATGGCAGAGATCTGGTAAGTTCCAAGTGCCTGCTCCTTGTTTCAGGTTCCTTGGAGTACACTATTTATAATTTAGGGATGAGGAAAGAAAAGGAAAACACAGACTTAAAAGTTGCTTTGCACAAAATTCTGCAGTTGCCTACAAATATATAATAAAAGGAAGAAAGTGCAGACCTCCTTCTGCCCCCCTGTCCTGTGATTATCCCATTACCTTATTCCCATTTACACTGATTTGAATAAAACCAGAATGAGCCCCTAAGGCTTAGAGATAATCCTTCAAGTTTTTGGTTTTCCATGTTCAGGAACTCAAATTTAATCAAAGTGCAGTTATTACCTTGCAGCTGCATTACATATTATAGCTACAATTTGCACAAAAGCACTGCACGAAGATAGAAATCTCTCTGGGTATTGTATCATTTTGAGAACAAAAGCTAAACATCTTCCCGGGATGCTAAGACAAACGCCAGAATCAGACCTAATAAACAGCACAATCAGCTGCAGCTGCAGAACTTGTACACGAAGGGAAAAAAGACCTTTCAGCAGTTCTGCTTCCGAAGTGAACTTTCTCCCTTGAGCTGCAGGCAACACACCATGGTTGAGCCATTAGGAGAGCACCATGAGAGCAAAGAGAGCTCAAAGGCCTGCAAAAAGGATACCGATCTCTGAAGTTTCCAGCACCTAGCGCTCCAGGGATTTCGGAGGAGGCTGATGGTATTTAGTTGTTTACAGGACTGAGTCCAAATGGACTGGAAAGCTCTGACTCTGGGAAGCTGACTGATTATGTTGTGGTAACCAGCAGAATGCCTCAATTAATTCCTCAATTAAATCCTCAATTAACTTATCAGATGTAGGACAGGCTGAGCTGGACAAGGCAGTTGATGCCTCAGCAGAATCCTTTGCCAGGCTGGAAGGAATGTGGAAATCATTCAGGATTAAAATTCCTCTGGCCCATCCAGATTGCCCCTCTGCAAACGCAGCAGGACTGCAGCCCTGGGGCGATGGCAGGGACAAAAGCCCTCTCTCTGATCTGCCCTTGTGGCACATCTCCTGCTCACTACCGGACCCTTAAGACCACGCTCAGCCTTATGCTAGAGAGATCAAGAGGGAGAGATCAAATAAAGATGCCAACTGTTTCACCGTGGGGTGAGTATCGCTGAGTGTACGCTCCTGGTGCTCCCGCCGCCTGCTCGGCCCTTCGCAGGACTGCTCGCCGTTCCCTTTCTCCCAAAACAAAGGCGATGAGCGGCGCTCATTTATATCTGAAAACAACCCAGGTGTGCTTGCACGGAGCTTTCCTCTGCTCCTGCCCCAGTTTCTTCCGCTCCTCCCGACTGAAACAAATAAATCTTGTTACCCCTACATCCTCAGCCGGCGCGTCGCAGGTGGTACAGCTCGCAGCTGCGCTGGCAGCATCCGTGCCGAGGTGCGGGCAGCTCAGCACGCATGCGTTGCCCGTCTTTTCACACCTCCGTTCCCTTTTGAGCTCTTTATTCTTTCGCGTCTTTCATAATGTTGGTCTCTTCTCAGCGAGGATTCGAGTCTGTAACCTGCTCGTGCTGAACAGCCTGTCTCATCTGCCGGCGCGGAGTGGGGTTTGCAGGAATGTTTAACAAAACGAGCTGGAAGCATCAGCTCGACTGCGGCTCAGCAGGAAAGCGCACCAAAATCCTTTGACTGCACTTGAGGGTTTCTTCTATAATGACTCACTTTGCGCAGGGAAATGTTATAAATTCAGGCAGAAATTAGTAGCACAAGTGTGTGAATATTTCTTCATTGACAGTTAAGCAAAAACAGTACAAAAATTAGCTGTGAAGTGGCCTCTAAATGAAAAACCCATTACAGCTACATCAGTCTGGTAGAAATAGAGTGCAAATGGGTTTGTTTCAAGAATGCAAATGGTTTTATTTCAGGAGTTTTGATTGAATTAAATAGATGTTCAAATTATCCTGCAATTGAATTAACTGAAAGTCACTGTATTTCTCACACCTTTCATAAAGATGAATAATCCAATCACATAAGATTTTAAAGGGTACTTACAGCAGGGTTTTGCTGCCTTTAAGACTGTATGAACTATGAGTGATTTGTCCTTTTCTATGCAGTCCGTTCTGAGAGATCCCACGCTGTTTATGTGATACACTCATTACCAACCAACAAAGCCAGCACGAGTGCATTCGGAAAGGAATTGAAATCCCTCAACGTTTTTGCCTCTTAAAAATTAGAAACTAAATGGCAGAGGAGGAGGAGGAAGAGGGCACCTGCAGAGTCAGGTTTGAAGTGTAGGAGTCCAAAAAAATCGGCGTAAGAGAGTGAAAGACATTTCAGACTGGCAGGTGTCCCTTAAATGACTGCACTGTGGAGCTGCTATCACCCTTCAGGGTGGGTACAGGGATGTCACTGATGGTGACAAGCTCTTCACGGGGGTGTGGTACTATACCTGCGATTCACACAGCCAAAGGTTTTGCAGGCGCTCAGGATTTTATTAAGAGGGTGTTACATCTGGTGGCTTAAAGGCCATCCAGTTCCCAAAACAACCATACCAGTTCTTCTGATATTCTATTCCTGTTACCTGCTGCAGCCAGAGAGGCTGGTTGTTAGAGGCAAAGCCTTTTGTTGGATTTCCTTGACTTTGGGCACTGACCAAAAATACCCCACCTGACACTGACCCCATGGATGTGCCCACGGAGCAGCCACCTCTCAGTGCAGGACAGCAGACCCGCAGATGATTTGGGCAGAACATGAGCCCAGCTGCCTCTGTGAGGTTTCCCTGCTAGGCCAGCTTCACCTCTACAGAATTCCATCCAACAGTCCCCCCGGGGCACTCTTCCCCTCTCTGGGTTCAACGCGTGTCAACCTGAATTTTCTTCATTCTGAATTTTCTTCATTTTCTGGAGCCTTTATGCCTCTCCTCTCCTCGCTTGCCTTGCCAGGAAGAGACTCCCAAGAGCGTCGCTGTGTGACCTGGTCTTTCTCAGCTAGCCAGGCTGGCCTGAAAACTCTTCTGTCTTTTCTTACGCTCACTTGATTTCTCACACCCTCTGCTCATGCTGGTGTCCTTTCACACCAGTTCCTCTGTTTGCTGTGCATTTTGTCAGCGGAGCTCCTTCTGCAGGTGCTGAGCTGTGCGTCGCTGTCCTCTAGCCAAGGGCAGGTCCCCACGGCTCGTGCACACTGCTGTGCTAGTAGTATACTCTCTCCTGCTGATGATCAGATATGCTCTGCTCCTAAAATGGAAGGAGGATGGTACCTTTTTTACAGGCAAAAGAACCTGAGGGAAAGTGACACCTGGGTGAGAGTCTGTGTCATCTGTTCTCTGCACAAGAGAGCGATCTCGTCAGATTTATGCTGCGGAGTGAAACGTGGAGATCCAGTCTCACCCCTTAACTCTGCCAGAAATATTATGTGACCTTCAGCAAAACACCGAGCGCCTTCATCCCTAGATCACCATCTTCAAAGAGGCACCTACAAACTTGTGGGAGAACCCAACTTTCTCCCAGAGCTGCCCGGCTGATGCTGCTTTCTAAAAGGTATTTCTTGCTCCTCGGCACCCGTTTGCAGCTCTAAACCTTCCCCTGCACTGTTGGGAAAAAGCAGCTCCCTTATGCCCTGGATAGAGCTGAATCCTGCACTGAGGTGAGACGGCTCCCAGAGAAATGGGAAGGCTCAGTGTTCTCCCGCTATCCAGAAACCACCTTTACTACCAGGCAAATGTTGAGGTGAAAGCAGAGAGTTCAATCATTACAATGCAAATATTGCCAGTATGGGTTTAAAGACAGATACAGAAATAATGAAGCATGTTAACAGAGCTTTAAATCAGCTCCAGATGGGTTGTTTTCTGTGGTCAATGAGCTGTTGGGACACTTACACAGTGATGTGGCGAGGAACCAGTATCTAAATAAAATTCCAGTTTTTGGCACACCCACAAAAGCATCCTGAATTAGGGACAAGTGTAACTTCGCATCCCCAAACCTCCTCTGGGATTATGGCGTTTCCTCGCAGTGGTTTCCTGTGACACACAAGTCTCCTATGGACCAGTCCCACCTAATTTAACAGCAGCGATGGCCTTTGTGTGTGGCGGCCAGTCCTGGCCCGATGGCACACTGACCCAGCGTGAGGACAGGGCTCAGCTTTTGGCCTTGACTTCGTCGTACACTACTGAATATACTGCATAGAAACACACACGTGGACAAACGCACTTTCTACAAGAATAAACCTGAAAATGTCCTTCATGGACCAAGGTTTAGACATGATGGTAGCCAAGAAGCTGCTGGGGGAACAATGAGCCTGGTGTGTATTTTAATTCAAGGAAAAACATGACACGCAATCACACGTATTCTTTTCTCTGACTTTTCAGTTGAGGATATGAATTGTTTGGGAGAGAAGTGACCTCTCAACGTGTTCCTGCACAGTGCCTCACATCCTCCTCTGGGCCTTGGCACACCTGGCTAGCACAAAGAGCAGACATTAAAATAAACCTTGGTCACACTCTGTTTATGTAGTGTACATTGCAAATAATGAGACCAAAACCAGTTTTGCCTCTTGGCACCTCGCTGCTTTGCTGAACGTTCCTGCCCTGCTCCGCAGAGGTCATGCTTCAGGTTTTCTACATCTGACCTTTCACTGAGCGATTGCATTATCTTGTGCGGCACCGAGTCCCCCTACTCTGTGGCTGGCAAGGACCTTTTCCTCCCCATGCAGAAGGTCCCATCACAGCAAATTCTGCCCATTTATCGAACACCTGGCCAGACCCCCTTTCCTGCACTTTATCACAATGGCAAGACACGCGTGACTGACAAACGCACAAGTAGCAGGGACGGCTCGTGTTTGCTTGTGGAACCTGCTAGCACACCCTGGCACCCCAGGGTGAAGTCACCGCCACAAATGTTCCTGCAGATCTTTCACCTCTCTGTACCAGGCCTCTTCAAAACTCTTTTCATTACCACGACCGTGTCTGATAAGCAGCTCTGTGAGATAATTTTAAAATTACTACCTGTTGCTACTAAGAGGAAAGGGAACCATTGGTCTCCGTGGTCAATCAGAACAGCAGGTATTATCTGACAGCAGATAAAATTTAAGTCTTGGAAATACAAAACCAACAGTCAGTGCATGAGGATTTGGATGCTGGCCTGGAGGCACCAGAGAAATCCCCCAGGTGGTCAAGCTCACAACAGTAAAGAGGCAAATGTAAATGACTGCATGGAAATATGACAGGCTAAAAACATTAAAGAGACACAATTCACCACAAAATCCAACCGGCAAGTTGCCTGGGGGTAGCAAGTCTCCTTTCCCTATACCATTCTTTTTCTTGAACGACTCACTACAGTGTCCTTGTTCCAGCATTCCCTGGTCACTACTAGAGGCAACTTACCAGGGCAGAGGACTAGCAGAACTGTCGCAGCGCTGCGCGTTGGTAGGAGACCTAAATCGCATGGATCAGTACAAGGACCAGCCAGCTCTCCTGGGAGCATACATAATGAAATTTTGCTCGGTCATGCAGGTAGAGAAGCAGCTCTTGATAATCTTGCCTCTTGTCCTTGCACGCCTCTAACAGACTGCGTGGCAGCTGGCCTTGCCTCTCTAGAATGCACGAGCTGGAAACCCAGAACGCTGGAGGAGCTCAGTACACCCCTTAGGCTTCAGATGGTCTGTCCGGTTTCTCTCCTCAGAAAGAAGGTGTCCAGCAAAGCTCTCACCAGTACAGCACCTCTCAGAGAAGGAAACTGAATTTTTTCAAAGGAAAATGTCTTCTCCTGGGTCTGCGACTTTTCCACGCGTGAAATCTGCATGTGACTTGCCGCAAACATGAGAGCCTGCAGACTCCAGACTGGCCAAACAGCGACCAGCAGCTAAATCAGCATCTGCCACCCCTTGAACAGCAACTGGCTTTGGCAGATGACAGTTTGCTTTATGTAGGAGCTGCACCCTAATCGAAATGAGGGAAACAAGACAGTGCATGTTGAGGTCCCCCGGCTGGCCAGTCTCATGAGTGGGGCTAAAATCTCAACTCTTTGCAGGTCCGCGTAGGGAGGACACAGACTCACAGGTCACCAGCAGAGTCGTTAACGAAAACACAGACCTCTAATGCCCTTTTCACTGTAGATATCAAAAGACTGTCCCAAAAGGGTGAGACTCCTTGACTCCACCTTACACAGCATAAACGGAGGCACGGAAACGTGACACGACCTCCCAGGAGTGAGGACAGAGAGCTGGTCCCAATCCAGCACTCTGTCCAAAGGCAGCACAGGCTTCATCATAGAGCTGAGAGCTTTAATCCCACCCAGCACACGCTGCCCTCTGCATTTGCAAAACTTTTTCTTCCTACCCACCCCCTTTCTGGTGATGTGCTCCCCGTTCTTAGCCAGCCCTGCTCGCTCCACTCTTCTTGATAGGTCACAGTATTGATCAAAACATTTCCTTCCTAGCATGGATGAGCCTTGCAGCACCTCAGTGCGTTCACTCCTTGCTTCCGAGGAAAGAGACTCTTCTTTTTCACAGAGACTCTTTTTTTCATGGAGAAAAAGAAGTAGATGGGAAGAGTCCTGAAGGTGAAGAAACCCTGCCTGAAAGAATCAAGACCTACCAGGAAAGATCAAAATTCCTCAGTCCCAGTGGGACAAACTACAGCTAGTTTGAGACGGCACCGCAGAGGCGGACCCAGAAGGGCACTGCCAAATGCCATCTAACCCGCGGGGCGCATGTGGTGCTCCAGTAGTTGGTCCCAGAGTAGATATGAGGTCCCCATGCGTGTCACCACTGCCTGGCCACGTCCCTTTGTTACTTCAGAAATTCTTCTTTTACTGTTCAATTCCACCATCTAGTGGACATTTCTGGAGAAGACACACCGCAGCCATCGCCGGGCAAGGCGAGAGGAAAAGAGCTATGACAGAACTTGCAGTAGTACTCTATGTACCTTCCTCACACAGCTCTTGTTCCTACAATATTTTGCATCTTTCGTAAGATCTGCCCAAACCCCTTTGTTACTCAGGGTAACAGATGTGTTCACTTTCCATTGTGGTGAAAACCTGATCAAGTTCAGAGCAAAAGTGTAGACCAGAAAAGTATTTGAACACTTTACACAAATTCTGTATTAATCCTGTCCGTGGAGCTCGAGGTGAACGTCCTGCTACGTGGAAGTGGGGATGGACTCCACTTGTAAAAGGAGATTTTCTTCCCAGATCATATTCTATACAGTCTGCTTGCCGCTTGCCAGCGACTCCACATCACCCCTGCTAAGCTTATGACAATGAAACATCAGGTGAAATCCAGTGGTCAGCACACAGTGGAAACCAAATGTAGGAGAGCTTCTCCAGTGTGTTCCAAGGCCTGGCTGACCACCGCAGAGGCTTTGATCCATGTTAATGGGAATTAGTCAGGAGAAACTGAAAAACTGGGATTTTTGCAGTCTTGTCTACAGAAGAAAGAGCAGTGCCATACCTCAGGTAGTACACACCTCCGTTACTAAGAGAGAACTGCCACCTCCACCACCGAAGAAGCCTCTTAATAGACATCTGGATCGCGGTAGGAACTATGTCAACACCATTTCAGCAGCCACAGAGTAAAACTGAGGGTGACTCTGGAGAAGGGCAGATGGTAATTACTCTCATGTCTTCATTTTTAGCTGCCTGCAACATTCTGTATTAAAAAACATCCAATGATGATTTCCAGAGGTGGCAGAGGTGTCCAGGGCACTTCAGCAGCACGCGAGACGCTTCATCTTTACAAAAGGAGGGCTTGGGTGCTCCTCCAAGCGAAGTGAGCATTCAGAGACGTTCTCCGCATAGCATTTCAGGTTGCTCCTCGCGATTTGCAGCATATCGCGGTGTTAGTGCCACATACACCAGCTGGATCTGTGCGAATTACTGCTGTCTGCAGATGTGGCTGTGGTGTGCCCGGCACGGCGCGGAGGAGAGCAGAGGGGGTGGAGGAGCTGCACCTCCTGCGCGTCTGCCAGCGCTGTGTAAACGTGCGTTCTGGTGCACGGCTGGGTGGTGCCAATGCCTTCCTCCCCGGGAGGGTGAACTGCGGTAAATGTTTCAAAGTTTTCTGTGAAGTTCTCAAACTGCACTCAGAGTCAAAAAAAAAAAAAAAAAAGACAAAAAAAGACTAAAAACTTTTATAAACTGCAATAAGGGCAAGCGGTAGGGTTTTAAGCAAAAGAAAAGGGCATTTGATTTCGCAAGACTCAGAGGGTTTGGCTCACCCCAGATATTACATGAAGCTCTTAGGGACAGATGAGAGCTGTCTCCGGGCTGGGCAGAGCAGGCGGTGGACGCTGGGGTGACAGCCAGATGAGTCGGCCCAAGCCAGAAGGGACAGGGAGCAAGTGACAGCCTGTCCCTGCTGGTTCCAGCCTTCTCCTGCAAAGCCCTCTGCTGCCACCAAGGGACAGGTCAGGGTGGATGGCGTCAGGGATGTCCTCAACCACACTGTTGCATTTGGGACACATAGAGGGCACTTGGAGCAAACGGTCAGAAGAGTATGAGCTCAAACCCACCCAACGTGATACGACCCATACAGGTAAATACCAGACTGTGTGGTGATATGCAATACAGATAACAAAAAAGACAAAATGTTTTCTCTGCAGTGCTGCCCAGTGGTGGGGTGGCATTGAGCCCACATAGCTGCCAGACTCTTCTCCACAGGGTCTCAGCCAAGCTCCTGGCTATCCCACCGCTGTCAGAAACACTCCAGTCCAGGCCCATCTTTAGCTGCTTCTTTCACCAGTTATAGCAAAGAAGAGTTACTGGCCTGGACTGATCTCCTGTTCTCAAAATCTTGTTGCAATAGGTCTCATTTTCATCTTCAGGAGTGACCACGCTAAGAGGAGGCTACAAAAGTCACAGGATCACAGAAAGGCAGGGGTTGGAAGGGACCTCTAAAGATCATCTAGTCCAACCCCCCTGCCAGAGCAGGGTCACCTACAGCAGGTTGCACAGGATGGCATCCAGGCGGGTTTTGAGTATCTCCAGAGAAGGAGACACCATGGCCTCTCTGGGCAGCCTGTGCCAGGGCTCTGCCACCCACACAGGAGAGAAATTTTTCCTCATGTTGAGATGGAATTTCCCATGTTCCAGTTTGTGCCCGTTGCCCCTTGTCCTGTCGCTGGGCACCACTGGAAAGAGTCTGGCCCCATCCCCTTGCCACCCGCCCTTCAGATATTGATAAGCATTGATGAGATCCCCCCTCAGCCTTCCCTTCTCCAGGCTGAACAGCCCCAGGGCTCTCAGCCTCTCCTCACCAGAGAGATGCTCCAGTCCCCTGAGCATCTTCATAGCCCTCCGCTGGACCCTCTCCAGCAGTTCCCTGTCCTTCTTGACCCGGGGAGCCCAGAACTGGACACAGTGCTCCAGATGTGGCCTCCCCAGGGCAGAGTAGAGGAGGAGAATGACCTCCCTCAACCTGCTGGCCACACTCTTTTTAATGCACCCCAGGATAGCATTGGCCTTCTTGGCCACCAGGGCACATTGCTGGCTCATGGGCAACTTGTTGTCCACCAGGACTCCCAGGTCCCTCTCTGCAGAGCTGAAAGTCCTGACTGCAGTAACTGTGTTCATCCTTACCAAACAAGCAGATGGCCCTGGATGTCAGCCATTCCTTCTCAGGGCAGTCTCTGAGAGGTGCACGCCTCTCCACTGCCTGTAACAGGAGTATAAACAACTACCTCAGGGGAACACATCTATGCTGTAGGCATTGAATACCATGTCAGGTACATGTAATTCCATCTGCACTTGCTTGTTCTTTTGAAACGCAGGTTTATTTCAATACTTACAGCCCTGCTCATCACACACCACCCAGGAACTGCTGCATGGTGCCACCTGGGCAGAGGGGGCTTCCCGCTTCTCAGGTGGAACTAGAGCCAAGAAATATGGCAAAGCCATAGCTGAAATGCTCTGTTTTGGCAGCAAGATCTCAGAATACAGAACAAGGGTGTGATTCAGGTTAGTGGACAACTGGCTCATACCTGAAGGCTTAAGATAATTTGTTCTGTGTGGGCATTAAATGGTGATCATTATTAGTGAATGCAGAAATAGAGGCTACAAAGGCATAGCACAGTGAAAAAGCAAAACACTCCCATCACCTCCAGAGCTGTGGAGGCAGTCCGTGGAAACGGCAAGGAGAACATCATGAGATACACACAAAGTGGTGACCTTACAGATACCACTATTTCACTTCAATCCTTCTGACACGTCTGCCAAGGCATCTGTTTGTAGGACACCCCCTCTCTCAACACACTGAGCCGACTTCACTGTCCGTGCACCAAAGGAGCATGCACATCACCAACATACGACATTTTGCACTAACATGGCAAATAAAACTCCATCACCTGCTTAAAAATGTACATGCACATTTCTCTTCTTCATCTGACAATTGTCCCTTATACTCTTTGGGTGGATTTATGAGGGCATGCAGAAGCAGGTTCGACACGTCTCCTTTTGCTGGTAGATGAGGGCTTGCATCTTGCAGATATTATAATGAGGGAAAATCAACTTTTCTGTGGAATTTTAAGGCAATAAAAGAAAAAAATGCAAACACAATGATGAACAAAGTGAATTTCTTAAGAAAAGCCCTCAACTGAAGAGAAAAAAAGTTAAATGTACCTTTCAGAGAAAATACAAATTCCAATACCTGTAATTGGGATTATAATGCAATATAATAATAAACAATATATTAATATAGTAATAGACAATAATTTATTGTTATCCTCATAATCATTAATATTATATACATATAATATCATAGTAAGCATTTCCCTGCATCAATAGGCACCTAAACAATCAGCAAGTTCAAGAGAGTATTTGCAGATTCCATTATATTCTTAGCTCGCACAATCCCAGTAACACATTAACTTTTGCCAGAACTCTGCCAGTCCTGTGAGCAATGCGTTCCAGTTAATTTGATCTGCTGTGAATCAAATCTTGTTAAATAAACAGAGTGGATCCATTTCATCTCATTTCACATTTCTGAATGGAAAATATTCACATTCCGCATTATCCTGCGAGCTGAGAAAAAGGTATTATAAGCACAAAACTCACTAAGGGCAAAACTAAGGGTGAAACAACACCACCACTTTTGCCCCACTTCTCTAAAAAGTTGATGTAATTTTGCATAACTTGAGATATTTGTGATTTGACTTTTCTGGGTCACTGTTATTCCACACCATTTAATGTTCACAATAGCTCCCACTGAGTGTAGTTATCTCTCAAGCACCACTGCATATCCGACCCCTGAGGCCTCGATTAGGCACTGAGGAAATGATTGCTGTATCTAAAAGGAGACCCTCACATTTAGGTTACATACACCTCTGAAAGTAAGGACTTGCCTTCAGTCACAAAGCTCCTGCCACAGGCAGATGTTGTATGCCCCACTCATGAAATGGGAAAAGCAGGGACATCTAGACCCACCCCTGCAACAGCTCAACCTCCTTGTGCCTTAGCGGGATGTGCCACCGGACACCTGCAGCCAGTGCACACAGATAGTGCACAAACACACACCCGCACACCCTTCCCTGCATTTTTGCACACTCGCTGTCACCCCTACATCAGACCCATCACCGTGCCTTCCTTAAAAATGGTGTTGGAAGACGATATTCTTCTCACTTACGAGCTACTTGCATAACAGAAGGAAGCAAGAGGAGCTCTTCGTGGAGAAATGAAACAGCACTGCCAGGCAGTTCTGAAAGTTCTGAAAGCAAAGGCTTTCTCAGAGAGTCCTGTCAAGGGCACTGGACACTGTGCGCTACTCCTGTGCATGGTCACTGCTCACCAGCAGTGAGGGGAAACCTCCTGCCTCTGGGGAAGGCAAGAGGCGGCTTTGCCCGTAGACCCGATCAACATTCAGGAGAACATGTCCACGGAGAAACATCCTGGCAGGACAGATGAATACTGGAAGAGGAGAAGACTGACAATGACAGAATCCACGGACACACACATTTCCACAGCACAGACACGCTGCCAGCAAGGAGAGCCTGAACAGCATCCCTACCACCACCCCAGCTCCTGGCACAGCCCCCCGGGGACATGGCACTGTGTCTGAACCCACCTCACAGTCTGACAGGGGCTGCTCTGTGCCCGCCATCACAAACACCAGATGACCCAGAACAGAATCGTAGAATCATTTAGATGGGAAAAGACCCTTAAGATCATCGAGTCCAGCTGCAAGCTGGGCTAGCCTCGGTCCCCGGGCAGGACAATGTACGCTTGTGAAATCAGTGCGTGCCTCACCCACACCAGACACTATACCCACTCCCTCCGCAACGGAGGGGGTGCTCACACTCCCCATGCCAGACAGGAACCCCCAGACAGGAACCACACCTGCAGAGGGTCTGGGGATCCCACCCCACCCAGGGGTACTCATGCTGTAACATTCCCCGGCCCCGGAACGCTTGGTGTAATTAGGCACTGTGATTTGGGTGGGGGAATTAACCTGGGCACTTCAGCTACAGCCAACAGCAATGCATTGCACCCGTAACCCATTCACTGTGAATACACACAGGCCGCTTTTCCGATGTGTGCAACACCCACAAAAACGTCAATAACCTCTTCAGAGGCAAAGTCCCCTCAGTATTTGGGTCAGGAAGCGGTATTTTTAATTTCTTAAATCATTCGAGCATGCCCTTTGTACAGTCAGACAACCCTTCTTGCTGTGAAGGTTGTCACACCACCTGCACGGAAGGGGTAATCCATTTAACAAAGATTAAAGAGCACAAATGAACAGCCGGAAAGGCTGCAGCGCTGAGGAAGAGGAGCACAGTGACAGCCACCCAAGTGAGAAGCGCTGCTTTTCAAACCGCAGGGACCTAACCGCAAGGAAGATGTATGACAAAGAAAGGAAAGTAGGAGAAAATAGGAGATAAACAGCTTGAGGCAGCATTAAGTAAACGCAAAAGAGGCAAAACCAAGAGATCTTGTGATTTATTTCTTAAGACTGTACCTCCATGTACACATTTGCCATAGATAAGCAGGGTGATTAAGGCATACATACAACAACTTATTACTCCACATTAAAAATGCGTGAGAACATTTTGGATAATTTATGACCAGGTGAAATTGGGCAGGTGGAAAGAGGAAAATGTGTGCGGAGCACCCGGAGCGGTATCCCGACAGTGCCATGAGCCGGTCTGTCCAACGGCCAAGAGAAACCCCTCCATTCGAGATGCCACCCCCGACCTGCTGAAGGCCAAACACCGCCCTACCCACCATCGAGGCAAAACTTCTTCTGGCAGAGCCGGGGCTTCCCTCCACCCTCCCCTCCATTTGCTCGGCGTATTCCTGTCCCTGCAGGGCCCGGCTGCCTGGGTGCCACTCACCAGCTGGTTAGAAAACAGCACAAAAATGACTGTAAAGAACCTTTGTCTGCGATTTTGAGTTCCTTTCAGTCCCGTTTCCCTGGCACACAAAGAGCGGCTGTTAGCGCCCGCTCTGAGGGGAGGCCGAATCCTCCTCCTCCTCCTCCTCCTCCTCCTCCTGACAGGGCCAAACCTCCCCAGGCCCCTTCCGTGCCCGGTGGCCGGGGCCGAGGGTCGCAGCGCTGCAGGTTACCGCGGAGCCGCGTCCCTCACACCCGGCTAGGGCCCTGCGGACTGGACAGAACCGAACCGCTCCCGCCGCGGCCCCGGCGGAGCACCGGGAGGGCGCTGAGGCG
>VUYV01000469.1:321435-422338 GCA_008711295.1 Anarhynchus alexandrinus
GGTCGCTGACAGGGGGGAACGGAGAGGTGGTCGCTGACAGGAGCGGCGGGGGGCGGTCGCTGACCGGGGGGACGCTGGGACGCTGACAGGAATGGCGGGGGCCCGGGGCTCCTGCAGGCAGCGGGTCTGTCCCCGCCTGCCCGGGGCAGAGCCCTCGCTGAGGCGGTGTCGGTGTCAGGCAGCGAGGCAGATGAAGTATATCCTGGTCACCGGCGGGGTGATCTCGGGCATCGGCAAGGGGATCATCGCCAGCAGCATCGGCACCATCCTCAAGTCCTGCGGGCTGCATGTCACCTCCATCAAGATCGACCCCTACATCAACATCGACGCTGGCACCTTCTCCCCGTACGAGCACGGTGAGTGGCCCCACGGGGCCGAGCTGCCGGCGGGTGGCCGGTCCTGAGCTGGGTGCCGGGGGCTTCCAGGGGGGTGCCGGGGCCGGCTTTGCCTGGGAGGAACCATCTCCTTTGCATGGTGGAAGGGTTTGTGTCGGGTCCTGTCTGTGACGCCTGCAGGCTGAGCCTGTCGGCAGCTCGGGGTCCGACTGTGCCACCAGCAAACAGCAGAGATGCGCTCTCTGGTCTTCTGTCATTGCTGCATGGTTGAGGGATTCAGTCCTCAATGTAAGAGTCCTCTTTGTTATATAAGGCTTTTTGTTTTATTAGCCACTCCTAAACTTGCTGTAGCAATCAAAGAAGGTGTTTCCTTACATTGAATTCTTCTAGCTGTCACAGACAAAACCAACAAATTGCTGATGTGCGCCGTTTCCCCTTGACATGCGCTTGTGCCTTTTTCTGTGTGCTGCAGGGGAGGTGTTTGTGCTAGATGATGGAGGGGAAGTGGACCTGGACCTTGGTAACTATGAGCGCTTCCTCGATATCCGACTCACCAAAGACAACAATCTGACTACTGGGAAGATCTACCAGTATGTCATCAACAAGGAGAGGAAGGGAGACTATCTTGGCAAAACTGTCCAAGGTGACGTAAAGTTTAATTCCTGATGCTTAGAAATATATTCTGTATTTCTGTCCTGGTTGGATGCTTTTGCATTTTATCTTAACTTGAGGTCTTTGTTATATGCTGTTCTTGTGACAATTTTTGTTTGTTTTTTAAAAGGGGAAGTAGAAGGCGCACCAGTTCATGTGTAGTGGTGCGTGCCATACTGAATTGGGTTACCTGTAAGCCCCTGAAAGCTTTCCAGTACTTAGCAATATACCAACTTTGGACTGTATTGTTTGGACTGTATGCTGGACTTGGGTCCAACTGTCTAATGTAGCCAGTACTAGATGAGAACAGACTTCAGACTAATACTCCTGTGGATTATTTGTTAGCGGGTTAAAATGGTTATTGCTTTTGATAACTGTCATGTCATTAGAAAACCCAAAGGATCTTTGAGGATCAGATCAGTCCCTTCCCTTTTTAATCCTCCTCCACAGCTGGTTTGGATAAGGACTTTTACAGATGGTTTAAAACAGAGTAACTCTCTCTGCTTAAAGCAAAGAACTGTTTGTACTTGAATCTTCCAGCTTAAAGGAAATGTCTCTTACATGTGTTTAAATTGAGACAGGATTACATTTCCTGCCAAGGCACTTCTCTTGAAAATCACAGCCAAGAATAATCACTTCAAAAATGCATATTTCTTTTAAGACAGAAATCAGTACTCAAGTCATATGGGAAGCTCTGGCTAGTTATTTTCAATAATTTGATCTGTAATGAGTTAGAGGGAGATATGTGCATGGGTTGTGGCTTTAACCCTTGCCTGGATTTCTTTTTCAGTTGTTCCCCACATCACAGATGCTATACAAGAATGGGTAATGAGGCAGGCACGCATTCCTGTAGATGAAGATGGCATTGAACCCCAAGTTTGTGTGATTGAGGTCTGTAGCTCTTAAAAAAAAAAAGTCTAATAG
Source organism: Anarhynchus alexandrinus (assembly GCA_008711295.1). Taxonomy (NCBI): domain Eukaryota; kingdom Metazoa; phylum Chordata; class Aves; order Charadriiformes; family Charadriidae; genus Anarhynchus; species Anarhynchus alexandrinus. Next base: position 323,346 of record VUYV01000469.1, read on the forward strand.
TCTAATCTTTTGAATGTTCTGTGAATCCACATGTAGAAAGATGTAGGTTTTAGACAGTTATATTTTTTTAGACGCTTTGCTCTCTAGTGTAATGTGAATTAGTCTACAGAACGAATTTTTGCTCTTGTAACTTTATATGCCAAAGTCTGAGTGAATCACGCTGTGCCCTCTTCTTCCTTGGTGGGTAGAGGGAGGGTGGGTAAATTACCCTCTGGAAGCAGTTGACTTTCCTCCTTAGCAGTAAAGGGAGCCTTGGAGTGAGTGGTTCAAGCATAGACCTAGAAAACTGAATGGCACAAGTTAGTGGTGACAAACCCTGTTCGGTTTCCTGTGCGTTGTATGGGATGTTGTGCTGCCAAAGGAGACAGAGTAGGGCAAAGGCTCTGAGATGGTGCTGCTGAGCTGGCTGGCAGGGTATGCTAATAGAGGCGAGAGGGAGCTTGTCAGAGTGCCCAGGTCATGGTGACTTAGGACTCTTGCTGCAGCTTGAGTGCCAGTTTCTGTTCCAGGATTCACAAGCCTGGATCCTGCAGTACCTAGGAGGCACTATCTGACAACGCATGGGAGTTTGTCAACTGTGCTCCAAAGAATGCCTTGTGTCTCTGTTCCAGCATGTGTCCGAAACAACTCTATATAGTTACTGAAACTTAACAGAAATTGTGCTTCTCAGTGCCCCCTAATGTTTATAAATGATAATTTTAACACCTAAATTTTTTCCCTGAAGAGAGAATAAAGACAAAGCTAATGTCCCTGGAGAGGTGATGCCCATATGAGAAGCTGTTATTTTTGTGGCTTTTTGATTTTTGGGGAAATCACGAAGGTAATAATAGTTGGGGTAGATTGGAGGCTGTGGAAGTAGTACAAGCAGGTAAATCCTGCTTTTCATCTTCGTTGATGATTCTTTAGGGAATTGGAGGGAGGTGCTGGGGAGATGTTTTAATGTCCTTTTATGTATGTTTTAGTACGCTTTAGCCTATGAATTCAGTAGATGATGTTTTGGTGCTAACTTTATTTCTACATGTCTTTGTCTTTTTTAGCTTGGTGGGACGGTAGGTGATATCGAAAGCATGCCTTTCATTGAAGCCTTCCGCCAGTTCCAGTTCAAAGCCAAAAGAGAGAATTTTTGTAACATTCATGTCAGTCTAGTTCCCCAGGTAAGGACCTAAAATGTTGTGGTCAGGGGCTTCCCCAAACCAAAATTTGCTTTCTAAATATGTTTCTGAAATGCTATATCTATAGGCACTGTTATATTTGTATTTCTATGCATAGAAACTTCGGGAAGCAATGCAGAGAATATATGGTTACATAGTCAAAAAAGGTTCACAAGAAGTGAACAGAAACTTTTCAAAGTCTGTAAATGTGTAATAAGTAGTTGGGAGTTGCAGCAAGTACAGTTTTGCATCTTTAACTGCTGTTGCATGGGCTGGGGCAATCCCAGGCACAAATCCAGGCTGGGCAGAGAATAGGTTGAGAGCAGCCCTGAGGAGAAGGACTTGGGGGTGTTGGTGGATCGGAAGCTCAACATGAACTGGCAATGTGCACTGGCAGCGCAGAAAGCTGCCCATATGCTGGGCTGCGTCTCCAGCAGCGTGGCTAGCAGGGCGAGGGAGGGAATTCTGCCCCTCTGCTCTGGGGAGACCACACCTGGATATTGCATCCAGCTCTGGAGCCTTTAACATAAGAAGGACATGAACCTGTTTTAGCGGGGCCAGAGGAGGCCATGAAGATGCTGCGAGGGCTGGAGCCCCTCTACTGGGAGGACAGGCTGGGAAACTTGGGGGTGTTCAGCCTGGAGAAGAGAAGGACCTGGGGAGACCTTATAGCAGCTTTCCAGTATCTGAAAGGGGCCTACAAGAAAGCCGGAGAGGGTCTTTTTACAAGGGCATGTAGTGATAGGACGAGGGGGAATGGCTTCAGACTGGAAGAAGGGAGATTTAGATGAGATATTAAGGAGAAATTTTTCACTCTGAGGGTGGTGAGCCCCTGGCGCAGGTTGCCCAGAGCAGCTATGGCTGCCCCATCCCTGGAGGTGTTCAAGGCCAGGTTGGACAGGGCTTGGAGCAACCTGGTCTGGTGGGAGGTGTCCCTGCCCATGGCAGAGGGGTTGGAACTGGATGATCTTTAAGGTCCCTTCCAACCCAAACCATTCCATGATTCTATGATTCTTTATGGCATTGTCTCGTAGCTTTTGCAGGTAAACTTGCTTTCTAGGGCTGAAAACTTTCAGTTTCCCTTAATTTGCATAGCCTTTCATTTCTGCAAAGCTAATAAAAAATTCAGTGATGTAGCCAGACTTCACAGCCATTTGGACTTATTAATAAGATCATAATCCGAGCTCTTCCTGGAGTTCTTTAATATTTCTGTTGCTGTCTGCCCTCCCTCCCCCCCCCAAGATTTACGGTAGCTGTAGTTTATGAAGTAGGTTGCATTACTTTTGTAATTTCAAAATGTAATACTGTGTTTTGAAACATAATCTGTTTTTTTCCCCTTAGTAAATATTTTAATGTGTGTTTTGATCTTTAACAGTAATTTCATAGGCTCTCACATCTGATTGCTATGTAAGCCATAACAATCTGAGTGACGGTTGCCCTTAGTTCAGATATACAACTAAGAAAAGGTATTATGAAGCAGTGCTATGATAAGAATCAGTTAATTAGGAATCACAAAAGAAAAACAAAATATCCCTATGTGCCAAGTGGATGAGGTGAACTTAGGTTAATACCAAAAGCATATGAAGGTATTTTATGCCATATAATGCCTGATGTAGCCTCATCTGTATTATCTGCTCTGGTTTTGAAGACAGTTTACAGTCTTCACGCAACAAAAGCCTCTACTGCAGGAGTCACTGCTGAAGAAAATTCTTCCGTTATGTTAACAGTACTTGAGAGCATGGGTTTTCCTTGTCTCAGATATGGGTTTGACAGAGCAACTTGATAGAGTTAACTGGAGTGCAGATCAGTCTTTGTTCTCTTCTCCTTTTTTCTTTCTTTCCCCTTCTGTCCAGGCCAGGAAAAAAATAGAAATGCAAAATATTAGGTATTTGGAGGGAGCAGTGAATAAAACCTTAGGATCTCTGCTCTCTCCTTCACTGTAATGCATGCCTGCTTAGTGTATGGACTTGAACTCTGATTTCTGCCAGTTGCTTTCAGTCTTTGAAATTAAAATTACAGTGTACAGGGGTATTTAAAGTTCATGTGAATTGTCAAAGTTTTTACAAGTTGAATAGGGTGGAGAGTCCTGATTAGCCTAATGAATCATTGCTATGTATCATGATAATTTGATACACCAACTTCTGCTCTTCTCTGACCAGCCAAGCTCTACAGGAGAGCAGAAGACTAAACCCACCCAGAACAGTGTTCGTGAACTCAGAGGTCTTGGTCTCTCACCAGATTTGGTAAGGTTTGCTGTACATGGCTTTGAATTTAAAAATGCAGTACTGGCATGTTGCAACAACATCCTAGTCTAAATAATGCTTATGTTGAGAGCTCTTGCATATTGGTAAGAAACAAGTTAGTTTTTTCCCTAAGTCATGGAGACTGCAGAAAGACAGCTTTTTTTAGAGGTTTGTTTTATGAATGTCTGAGTACTTCTGTTTTGCTTCACAGCCTTGATGTTGCTGTTCTGTTAGATTGTTTGCAGGTGCTCCACTCCATTGGATACCTCAGTTAAAGAAAAGATTTCCATGTTCTGTCATGTTGAACCAGAACAGGTAAAGATTGCTGTCTGCACTTCCTGCAATAAATATTCTAGCTGTTTGTCAAATACTGAGTGGAGTTTTATCTGAGCATAGTGTTTTGTGTTCTAGCTGTGTCTTTTGTTAGCTGCATAATTCATTTGCTGCTTTGTCTTACCTACATTCCTTACCCATGCAACCATTACAAAAATAGTCCTTTTTATGCCAGCAGCCAGGTTTTCTTATAAGGTAGTTAGAGTAGGCTTAGAGAACTCTATGGAATCCGAGGTATTTTCTGAATAGCTGTTTTTGACCTTAGTTATCCTTCCGCATTCCTTCTGTGCATACAGAAGAATGAGATTTTTCAGTATTTAAAGGCCAAAGAGCAGTTGTCCAAAATTAGGTTTAAAGGATACATAAATGTATTTTGTACATTGCTTTTTTTTCACAATTTATTCTTCTGCCCAAGATTGCATGAGGAGGGATTGCAGAGAAAAGTTGAAATGGTATTTGAGAGAAGCATTGCTTCACTTGAATGCTATGCGATATGCAAAAATTCCATGTTAGCATGATTCTTTTTATACTGAGACTACTCCGCATAGCATAGTCTGAGGTAGACCTTGGGAAATCATCAAGGTGTCTGTAGGCTAAATATTAGCACTTTCCAATCAGCTGGAGCTTGAAAAATTCTGTCTTTTTGTGAAAGACTGAGTATCACTTCACAGTTCCAGGCTCTGTCAAGTCATTTTTATTAGTCTTGCGGTTTTGAGTATTACATTCAGAATTAGCTGGCAGTAATATTGATATGTCAGCAGCACAATATCTACCTCTTGTTGGCCAGGAATTGAAAGTAAGTTGGCACTTTCCAGGAAGTTTAATGCAATTTTACATAGTTGTTTCTCTGACTGCAGTTGCACTTGAATTGAGAAGTAAATGCTACAAAGGAGGAAAATTTGCAGCCTAAGGGGTTTTAGTGGTGCAGTGTTGAACCCTGCTTTCATTTGAGTCAGGAGAAACGAGGATTTAAAAATAGTTGTACCAGTATATTTTTGATCCTTAAAGTACAGTCTCATTCTTGATAGACAGGTGACAGTTGTCCAGAGCCATCTTTCCTTTTCTATGGAAGCCCATTTCAGTGAACTAGAACTGTTGACATAGATATTCCTCATTGACCTGAGAATTCTTTGCTTACAGTTGTTTAATCCTAAGTTTGATGAAGGATGCCCTGTAAAATCTATTGCTGTATTGAGATCACAGATTTCCCTAGGCTTTAATCAAACTGGGAGCCCTGGTTAAGAACAACAGTGGGAATGGGGAAGCTGGGCTTGTGGGCAGTTTAGCTGTAGAGCTGTATATTTTCAATCAGGATTACCAAAAAGGCTTCATCACAGAAGTCTTTTTAAAGTGTTCTTTGAACTTTGCTATGTGCTTGCATAACTTGCATAGCAGCTGACTTTCTCACTGCTAGGTTATCGTGTTATAGCCATTCCCAAGGAGCTCCAGTGAGCAGTAATACCTGCGAAGCATTGAAGGATGCGCTTTCCAAGTATATGGAAACTAGTATTAAGCTATTCATACGTTGTTATGTTACTCAACGGATGTTATTTCCTGGAAGTTTAGGTGATCATATGGTTGTCTGCTAGAGATAGAAGCTCTCTGAATATCTGTCTAAAAATAATTGCAGAGGCACTTAGATCTGTTTTAATGACATTCATATTTTATGAACAGGTCATCTGTGTTCATGATGTCTCTTCTATCTACCGGGTTCCTCTGTTGTTAGAGGAGCAGGGAGTTGTTGACTACTTCAGACACAGGCTTGACCTTCCCATTGAGAGGCAGCCCAGGAGGATGCTCATGAAGTGGAAGGAAATGGCTGACAGGTGAGCTGCACCGCTGGGCATAGTTTAAGACTCCAGATTAGTTTCTCTTCTTGGTCGTTGGTTATTAGGTGTCGAGTGTTACTTCATGTTCCTCAAGTGTTCTTACGTGCTCAAATTTTTCTTCTTTTTTTTCTTTTTTTTTTACTATGAAAATGTATTTTCTTCCTAGATGTTTAACTGTTCAAAAAAACAAAAATTCTTCAGTGTGAGAATCCTGTAAGATAATGTTACTGAGTTTCTTATCTTGTGCTGGTAAGGTACTGTCTATGTCAAAACAAGTTTGAAGTAATTAAAAAGTGGGCAGCTCTGCCCTCCATTTTTATACAAAAAGACCCAGTGGTATTACAAAGTGTTGAAATACTTTTGTAGGCAGATGTAGCAGTCATCAGGAGTGTCAATAAAAGTCTTTGGAGTATGCCTTCAAGCAAGTGAAACGACCGTTTTGTAACTGTTCTGTCTGAGACTTCTAGGGCATGGTGGTTTTTTTTCTTGTGGGGAATAGACTCCATGTTCATGGGGAAACTGCGAACTGAGTCTTTTCAGTTGGCATTCAGGCCCTTTCTGAAGCCTTAAATATGTTTGTCCTTATAAGAAATTAATTTTCAAGATCTAAATGTTTCCCTTTATTTATATGCCCGACACAGGCCACCACTGTCAGTAACATTTCCTTTTGATGGGGAAAGCCCTCAGTAACCAGCTTGGTTGAAGGTACTTAGCAATTCTGAAATAAACTTTAAACAATCTCTTAGCTGTAGCCAAGAATGCTGCCAGGTGCTGGGGACTGAAAGTGTAGGCAGTACAACTGTCGGACTCCAGAATTCCTTTCTGTATTTCTAACTGCTGAAGTGAACTCAGTCAGAAGCAGCGTGGGAAGATGCTGTACAGTATAAACACATGCAGAGTTGTGCTTTGATCCTCTCTCCCAATAGTTTACTGCAGACTTTGAATCTAATACAGCTTCCTGAAAAGACAGTTTGGATCTACTCAAAATGGGTTTTCTGCATAAGGAGAGATGAGTTAATTTATACATGGCTTTCTGCAACTCTTTGTCATTTTTTTTTCTTCTAATCTTGCTTTGATGTTTTTAAGTCTTAATTACTATAAAAGGTCGTCTCCTCCAAATTCGTCATCTCTCTAGTTGGACAGACTTTCAAGAGCCCAACTGTTTATGTTACTTGAAAAGCTGAATAGAATCTAAGTGATTCTTGCCCCCATTTCCTGTTAATGATGAAATAACCCTTGTGTTTTGATTTTGTTTAGGTATGACCGTCTCCTTGAAACATGTTCTATTGCGCTTGTTGGCAAATACACCAAGTTTTCAGATTCCTACGCATCTGTCATTAAAGCACTGGAGCATTCAGCACTGGCTATCAACCACAAACTTGACATTAAGGTAGGAGGGGTATGTGTGTGTCTGTGTGTAAAAATTCCCCCCATACTCACATACAGTACTACCCAACTTAATTAAGTTTTTCACGAACCCACAGACAGTAAGGGAGAGTTGAGTCAGCCAGTTAACTTTAAAATTGTCCTTGGATTACAGCATCGAAACATCTGTTGTCAGGCGTAAACCAGCTTCAAAGCAAATCAGCCTTTCATCCTGTAAGATATACAAGGTGTCTGTATAATTGATGGGAACTCTTCAGTGCTCAGTGTTGTGTGCTGAACTGTGGTGGAGCAGTAGATATATTTGAAGAAGGCACTGTTGGCTTTAATTTCTCTGACATTTGTTGGAAGTGATCCTTTTTTTTAGGGTTATTGTTGTTATCCTTGTGGTACTCACAGGTTTTATGATGCTTCTGCCTCAGGCTTTATTAAGGCTTTAATGCTGGTTTGGCTGCAGAGGTGCTGTTAAAGGTCTTGGTTGTAGCTAGATGCTCTGAAGAGGTGAAATACATATTTCTGTTGTCAGAAATTTTACTTTCATTTAAATATACTTTTTAAATGTCCAGTGGTTTCACGATGCCAGTGAGTCATGGAAGTAGGTGCTTGGTTTATAACAGCACTGTTCCACGTTTGGGTTACCTTTCATCTAATAAAATCAGTGGAGGAGAAAAGAAGAAAAACAAGTAAGACTGGTGAAGGGTAAACCCTGCACATATGGGTGATTCCTGCTACAGATGTATTTGTATGGTTCAGAAGGGGAATGCGTTCTGCGAGCCCTGTGCATGGAGATCTTAGGTTGCATTAAAGAACTGTTTAGCAGTATTCCAAGCTTGGGGGTGAGGGGGAAAAACAAAAACGGTTGTTCAAAAGGGTTAGCAGACTGCCAGAGCATTCAGTTCAGACATACTGGAATACTGGAGATGAGAAACTGGAAAATTTGCAGGTTTTTTTCCGTACATAGCATTGGTCATAACGTCCTTTAATTACAACAACCTGTGTTTCACCATATCCTATTTATTCTTCGGTCCCATTTGAAGATGAAATGATGTATATTTGATGAGGTAGTGATTCAATTTTTTCTTGCTATGTGGTTGTTTCTGTCTGCATAACCATGTGTTCCCATCTCCCTGTGCTCCGTTAAGACTTCACATTTAATGAGTTTTCATCTCGTGGACTTCATGTATGTCACAGCAGAGCTGCAGAGAGGGGAAGAGATAAAAATATGTGGCTTCTGTTTGTGCATCTGTAGTATGATGGTGGGGGAAAGCAGTTTTGCTGACTAGCAGACAGGAAATCGGCCCAGAAAAAACATAAGCAAGTACCTGGTAGGAAACAAATCCAAAGCTCTTCAGGAAGAATGATGATATCTTCATTTAATAAGAATTAAGGAGACCCTGCACACTCTTGTGGCAGTATCTCACCATGCTTTTTTTGGATTTTTTTTCCAGTATATTGACTCTGCTGACTTGGAGCCAGATACTCTGCAGGAAGAACCTGTCCGATACCATGAAGCATGGCAGAAGCTCTGTGGTGCTGAGTAAGACTCTTATACTCTGTGCATTTCTTTGGAGCATGTCTGATAAACTTGCTGCTATTGACAGTTTAGGAATTAAGAGCCTCACTGGAGACTGTTTTCTTAGGCACTGTACTGGCATATGCTGACATTGCTCCAAATACCTCTCAATGAAATTTAGGATAAGATGTAAAATGGAGAGCTGTTAAATAAGGGAGGGAGTTTGTGAAAGGCAGCAGTCGCGGAGATGGTCATACAGGTGAAGATGTTCACAGGCTTAGTGGTGAAACAGGGTGAGAGGAAATAAGGGGAAAGGATAGGTACTGGCAAAGGCTATTAAAGCCAAAGAGAGAGGAGGAAGGTGTAAATGTGGTATAAAGTTCTTTAGGAAGAAAGTGCGAGAAGGGAAAAAGTGTTAGGATGCAGAGGAGTGCCAAGAGTTAGCCCAGGAAACAAGAACAAGTGGGGAAAGCAGGCTTTGGGTGGTACCAGGAGAACGAAGAACCTCCTGCAGAATTTGGTGTCCCTGTGCCTGTGGTCAGGAGAACTTGCCACTGCAGCCAGCAGCTTCCTCAGTGTGGGCCTAGATGGGTGATATGTTTGCAAACATATTTGGTGCAGAGCACGTGGGTCATGCAATGTGAACCATTCTGGTATTGTAACCTGCATTGCATTTGGGATTTCTTGGGAAGGTAAAATGTGCTTTTATAAAAGGTTTCCCTGAAAATTCTGTGACATTTTATGTGATGGCTCATGTGAAGTTATATGGAAACTGTGCTGCAGACAGGCCTTGCCAGTTAGGGCACTTAAAAGACCTTTTCAGGAGCGAGGTCTGGCAAGTCTGAGACTTTATGGGAGAGAGGTGATACGTGTTTGGGGGGAACCATGCTGGTGAGCCCTATGTGAATGGAATTTTTTCATCCTCATGCAGTGGAGTTCTGGTTCCTGGTGGATTTGGTGTTCGAGGGACAGAAGGCAAAATTCAAGCTATTTCCTGGGCAAGAAAACAGAAAAAACCCTTCTTAGGTGAGAAACATGTTACATCCATAAGAAGAAATAAAGAAAAGAAGGAGGTTGAATCACAGCCTAACTCATCTGCAGCAAGAGCTTTGCTGATTTTCATTAGTATCTGGAATGTCCAATTTTGAAGAGAATTGGCTGAGGAAGGCAGCGATCTATGCTCAGCTTAACTGGGTAACACAGCTGTCATCTGTAGTTAGCTCTGAAGTGGTCAGAGCTGGCTGGGATGTGATGACATCTCTGTAATGAGGGGATAGGAGTCCCAGAGGAAGTTTCGGAGGAGGCTGTGGTGATCTTGGCATGAAGAAATATGTGACTGCATTTAAATGAAATGGACATGGTGAGACTGGAAATGTGTAAGCAGAGTGGATGGGGAAGGGAGGGGTGGAGTAAAACTTGTCAGAACTACTTGGTGCAGAGTGAACAGACCCCTAAATCCAAGTCAAAGGTCTGTCTCATCCAGGTTTTCCTCTCACTCAGGACTGCTCTGTGAAGGTGTGTGTGCTTTGTGATACGTGTGCTCCTTATCCTGACATGATCTGTGTTCTGCCTTTACTTCTGCAGGAGTTTGTTTGGGAATGCAGTTAGCGGTTGTGGAGTTTGCACGCAGTGTTCTTGGTTGGCAAGGTAATTGCACAAAACCTTTCCTGGGCTTTGGTCATTTCTTTGATTGCTTGAGTAATACCTATAGGTATTTTTTAAATACCAATAATTTTTAATTTTTCATTGGTAGGTAGATTTAATTTTTTTCCAGGCCTGTAAAATTCCCGATCTCCTTTGCAAATTCAAAGGAACAAGAACAATTTCCTTATCCTAGTCAAGTAAAAATCAACAGAGTAAGGCATGCCCATAATCACAGAAAACTTTCTGTTGATTAGAGTGAGGTTCAGCTGCTGAGTAAAATACCTAAGCGGAGTTGTGCCTAGGTGTGCTGGACATCCTAAATTCCCATTATAGCCAGTGGGAATGAAGGCCAAAAAGCAATTCAGCCGACCAGGCAGTTGCACTGCTTCAGTTGAATTGCTTTCTGGGCTCCACTGTGTGAATTGACGGGGTCCCTGTTGTCAAAACTTCCTTTACAGAGGGCTAAATTTAGTTTCTCAGCCTGATTCCAAGTCTCACTAGTAGTGAAGGTAGGGGAAAATGTGTTTCTCAGACTACTTCTGCTCCCTCCCCCCACCTCGCGTTTATTTAAAATATTCTAAGCTGTTGAATGTGTGCTTTTCCTGAATGACCCTCTCTGTCATCAGCGATTACACTAGACTGGTTGCTTTAAGATTGCAACCTCCAGGCAGCCTCAGAAATTCGTATCAAACAAAGCTGACAGAGTCCTGTTTCTGCTGTCGGGAGCTGAGCTGGCAGCTCTGTGCAGGCACGTGGCTTGGCACAGTTAAGGTTGCTGCTTACCAGAGGTGCGGGGACGAGACGCAGCTGTACCTGGGGGACGTTCTGTAAATGCATGTTGTGGTGTGAGGGACTTTGTGTTTCTAATTGAGGAATGTAACATTGCAGATGCTAACTCGACAGAATTTGACCCCAAAACTGCTCATCCAGTGGTGAGTTTATGGCAACTTGCTTGTAATGTCCTTACTGTGTCAGACTTCTCTGCACATACCTGTTGGTACAGTTAAGACTATTACATCTTGTGGCTTTTAAGTCTGTCTTCCATCATTTTACTAATCTGAAAAGAAAATGTCTTTGCCTAGTTAATGTATGGCAATTTTTGCTTCCTAGAAGATTGCAGTGTTTATTATAGGTGAAACACCAATATATTTTTTTTAATTTTTATTTTTAATGACACTTTTTCATAAAGCAAGGTGTTTTCTAAGAGGTAAATGGTTCTTTAAAGGGCAGTTTGAAAGCTAACTGATTCACAGAGTAGAAGTCAAAGATTTGGTGATATCCAGATTCCACTGTATGACTGTTTAATTATGATCTCAGAAACTAACATAGACAGAGATGAATTTGTGGACAGATTTCTGAACCTGCATTTCTCAGGCTGCAGACTCCACATGCCTTGTCCAGGGCAATAGTGATTGGCTTCTGCTGTAATTTAAAGTGCTACTCAAACGGAAAAAGTTTTCAAAAAACTAGCTTATGAAGTTACTTATCAAAGTATACATGATTCTGATTTGGGGATTTTGTTTGTAAATTTGCTTGTTTGTTTGTTTGTTTTACATTTAGTTCAGTGAATAGCACAGCATTAGTGCGTGGGATCTGTGTAGGCTTTGACTGAGACCCTTTCCTATGTAAAAGCTTCTTGAATACCTGCAAACCTTCCATATGTTCTGTACAGCCTTTACTAGAATAACTCAGCTAACTAATCTAGTTTTTTTGCTCTGCCTTGTGAAATCAATGTTCCTTGGGGTGGTTTGCTTGTTTTCTGCATGGATGTTGGTTTTTTTCCCCCTTTAACGTTTCAGAGTCTGCCTGGGACTGTTACTCCTCCCTCATTCTCGCCTCCCTCTTGGAATGCTTTTCGCAGGTCATAGACATGCCGGAACATAATCCTGGGCAAATGGGTGGGACTATGAGGCTTGGCAAGAGAAGAACACTCTTTCAAACCAAGAATTCAATCATGAGTAAGGCATTTCTAAACTCTTTTGGAAGTGTTTCCTGGGAATGACATACATGTATGGTGGGTGTGGGGAAGGGACACCTGGGAGTGTGAAATGGAGATCAGTGAATTTGGTCCCCTCGAAGTGGCAGGTTCTGATGGATGCTATTCATGTGAACTTGTTGAGACTTGGCATTGTGCAAACTGTTTGGCATTTGCTCTAAGAAATGTCTTCCTGCTGGTGTAGGGAAGCTGTACGGAGATCATGATTTCTTGGAAGAGAGACACAGACACAGATTTGAGGTAAAAATGCTGTTGTAGGTGTTGAGCTTTTCTGTGTAATCCAAACACAAGAGGTCATGGGTTTTCTTGCTTTTGGCCTTCTAGGTTAATCCAGAATTGAAAAAGTGTTTTGAAGAGCAAGGTTTGAAGTTTGTAGGCCAGGATGAGGAGGGAGAGCGAATGGAAGTCGTTGAGTTGGAAGGTGAGTACTTAAGCAATTAGTTGGTGGGTGTAGGTATTTACAAGGGAAAGTGTTCGTAGAGTAATTGAGGAAGTTTTTGTGTGGGACCAGTCCAGGCTCTCTCAGAATTATTTCATCCATAAAATTACACTAAAATAAGAATCCCATGTGCCTGTCCATTCAGGGACAAAAGGCAGGACAGAAACGACACTTCCTCCCCATCATCAGGCTTCAGTGCAGTCAGTGCTTTCAGCTGCAGGTCAGCTGCAGGCTTAAAAGATTTGACATTAACATTTTCTGTTTCTTTCTCTTAGAGCATCCTTTCTTCGTTGGTGTTCAGTATCACCCTGAATTCCTCTCTAGACCAATTAAGCCATCTCCCCCGTACTTTGGCCTTCTCTTGGCGTCTGCAGGAAGACTCACGCATTATCTACAAAAGGGCTGCAGGCTCTCACCCAGGTAGGTTGAAGGAAGACACCAGTCAGACCTTTCACAGGGCAGTGCTTCTTCCTACAGGATAAACTGGAGAATCCTCTTGGCACAAAGTTACTGCGCACTAACTAGGGGATATTTGCAGCACCTCTTCTTCCCACTCTTTCTTTGAAACCTCTTGTCTTACATTTTAAGATTGATTGTAGTGCCATAGAGCTGTCCCACAGGGAGGTCCCGACTCAAGGAGAGTAACTCTGCAGTCTTGTGTTGTCAGTCAGAGGTGTTTGGGGAAACTGCAGCTGGGCCTGCTCTGTGAGGGGATTGGAGACCTCGTGGGGTTTTCCCTGTGTTCCTTGTACAAGTCCGAGGTACAGGCTCCTCCTTAAGAAATTTGTTCCTGTTGCTGGTTTAAAGAATGGGCCCTGGTGGTTGCAGCTTCTTTTTTTTTTTTTTTTCTGCTGACTTAAGCTTTCTTTTGGCTCAGTTTGCAAAGCAACTAGTGTTTTGGGTAGACTTAATGGCACATTTACTTCATTCTGCTGCTCCCTCATGCCCTGCAGTTCTGCTCAACAGACGTGGCAATATGCAACAAATAAACATCACTTTGGTGGTGATCCATTTTCCTCCTTATAGAAGAGAACACAGAGGATTTGCCTGTGTAGCTGGAGTGCTAATTTGCACTAAACAAAAACCCCAAACTAAATGCAAAAGAGAAGTAGCACTGAATGTATTAAACGAAATCAATCCAAAAGGAAAGTATTGGCCTTTCTGGGTTGAGCTGCAATGCAGCTGCACCACAGGAATTCCTCTTGCTGTCTGGAGAACGGCTGTCAGTTGTGCTCTGACTGATCTGCTCTGAAGAGAGTTTCTGTGTGAGGATGCCTCCTTTCGATGCTTCCAAGGGTTGAGGGATATTTTAATTTCCTGCTTTTGTACATTTGAGTTTGAAATGGCTTCTCACAGCAGAAAAGCTGAAGTTTCCTCTGTACTGCAGCATCCTAAGCTAGTATTATCTGCTGTTGGAGTCTTTTGTGATTGTGGTTGCAAATTGTTTCATGGTTAGCATATAATCTAAACATATTGGTGGCAGTTATAGGCCAGCCTGCACTCCCATTCCTGTGCCCTTGTAACTCATCACATTTTCAAATAAGTCCCATCATTCCCCTCTGATGAGGTTTGCATGTGACACCAAACTAGTGGGAACAGACTACACACTTGAGGATGGAACCACTGGGGGGACCTGGGCTGGAGCAGTGGGCCGACAGGAACCTGATAAGGTTTAACAAGGACAAGTGGAGAGTCCTGCATCTAGGAACCCCTTGCAGTAACACAGGCTGGGGACTGAAGAGCTGGGGAGCAGCTCTGCTGACGAAGTCGTGGGGAACAGCAAACTGAACATCAACCAGCAGTGTGCGCTGGCAGCAAAGGAAGGACGAACGGCATCCTGGGCTGTATGAGTAAGAGCACAGCCAGTAGATGGAGAGAAGTGATTATGTCTCTTCACTTGGCATTTATTAGACCACATCTAGAATAATCTGTGCAGTTTGGGGTTGCCAAGTACAAGTAAAACATCGATATATTGGGGAGAGTTTAGTGGAGGGCCACTAAGAAGGTCAGGAGGTTGGAGTACTTGCCTAGTGAGGAGAGGCCAAAGGAGCTGGGCTTGTTCAGCCTGGAGAAGGGAAGGCTTTATGGGGGATGTAAGAGCAGCCTGCCAGCACCTACAAAAATGTTAGCAAGAAGATGAAAACAGGGTCTTTACAGAAGTGCATGGTGGGAGGATCAGACACAATGGATATAAATTGAAATAAGAGAGGTTCTGATGGGATATAAGGAAAATCTTTTTCACCATTAGATCAGTCACGCATTGATGCAAGTTGCCAGAAAGGCTGCGCAGTCTCCATCCTTGGAGAGTTTCAGAATGTGGCTGGATAAAGCCCTGAGCAGCCGTGTCTGATCTGATAGCCACCCTGTGATGTAGCTGTCCTGAGCTCCCTTCCGATTTGAATTATTGTGTGAATCTGAAAAAACTGTTTAACGGATTAAAGGCAATCAGCTGTTACTGGGAAGCTGAAATAGAATGGCTTATGGGTGGTTAACCAGTCTCCTATTTCCTGTTTAATGAATTTCAGTTGGAATAACTTGGCCTTATAAAATGCCTATTATATGTATAATCATTTTAATTCACAAACCTTAAAATTAATGATGACTCAGCCTTATTTCCAAAGGGACGGCTATACTAGGAATTTTGTGTGCTCTGCTTTTCAACCTCAGCTAGCGGTACTTGCTACCAAACGCCGCTCTAATTCCTGATGCAACCTAGGTCTATAAAGCACTTGTGCTCCATAAAACAAAATCTTTCTGAATTCTGCAGGGACACCTACAGCGATAGAAGTGGCAGCAGCTCACCTGACCTGGAGATAACAGAGCTGAAGTTTCCATCAGTAAATCATGACTGATTCCCGGTAACTTTAATAACCTCAACCTCTTTCCTTATGGAAAAAATTTCTTGCCTGGTCTTTCCTCCTGGCATCTGAATGTTTCACATCAGTTGGTAGAAAACTGGCACACCATGAAAAGTGCTGGTGCTCACACACGTGTTCCAGCTGTGCTGAGGGATGTGTAATACCTCGTGTCTGTGTAACAGATGTGGGTGGGTATTTCCTTAGCAAATTGACACATAATAAAGTATAAAAATACATGCGGGAGTTTGAAATTAAATTCAAGTAAAGAAACAAAGCACAAATATAGCACACATTCCTGAAAATGGAGACAAAGCTGAGGAAGGGGGTACTGGATTTAGAAGGTTTAGTATTTTGGGAGCATTCTCTCACCTTTTGCCAAAGAACATTTTTGAAATAGCCATTCTCCCCCATCTCTTGAAATAGCAAGTTTCTCTGTCAGACCAGTGGTCCTGAGCTCTGAATTGCAACAGCTGCTGCAGATGTTGTGTGGATGTGAAAATTGGATGTATACAATCCAGTCTTGGAGGGGGGGGAAGGGCACTAAAACCTGGCATTCAAACTTCACCAGCAAAAAAGGTAGACAATTTTTAAATGAGTTCTCTGTTTGTGAGGTAGGTGATTGTGGACGTAACCGGTTTTCCCATTGCTCTGCCTGGTTTTGTGTGGTGGTTTGGGAAGAAGTTAAGCAGCGTTTGAGCACATGCATGTCTAGTGAGAGTGAGGGCTTATTGCTGAATGCCAGGGGACCGCGGATGTCCAACTCTTCCTTCCTCCCCCGTTCCTTTATGTAACAGACGCTTCCAAAATGAACTGCAGAGTGAAGATGAGGGTTAGCCTGAGTCTAGCACAGAAGCAGTTCCCTATCCCTGGCCATGGAACTGGGCCTTTGCAGTGCTGAAGACAGCTGGGTCCTTGGGTGTTGGGTTGTTCCAGATCTGGTTCCAGATCTAGCAAATGAAAAGCTGAAGAACCCTCTCTGTAAATTTTTATCCTCCCAAAGATATCCTGAAACTTTGGCTCGCTGACAGTATCCAGTGCGTTCCCTAATGTGACAAGTCTGGGTGCTGCGTTGGTACCTGAGGGTTTGGAGGCTGTCCCCAAATGAAATTGTAGGGAAAGTGACAGTGGCACGTGCGGTGTGTCCCCTTTCTGGGTGAGTGGCCTGCTGGTGCACATCTTGGCTCAACTCTGTTAATAGCTGCAACTTAATGAAGATTTTCCTTTGGTACCAGCCACGGGCATTGATTTCTAGAACGAGCTTGCTTTCTCAGGGGTGTAATACACTGGTCCTAATGTTGCCATCATGCCCCTGTAAAACTGATAGATGTCTTCTGTGCTGGGAAGAGGAGCGTTGGCAGGTCCCACGTGTTGTGTTTGTCCAGGGTGATGTACGTAAGAGTCAGACTTCAGTGTGCTGTGCAGTTCCAGCCTGTTGCTCTTCACTGTCAATAATTCCGGCTCCTTTTCTTTCTCTCTTTCTCCAGGTGTGTCTTTGCTGAAGAGAAGAGTCTTCATTAGATTTTCCAGGCACTCTCACAGCAATAGCTTGAACACTCTCAGCTCTGGGCTTTCTTAAGTTATGGTTTTACAATTTTCATTAGGAAATCAAGTCCCTTTATTTCCTCAGCACTTCTGTCCTTTGTTTATTTTCTGTGTAGATTCTGTTTGTTTCTGGAGGAGAGCTCATCGCAGCACATGCGCCTCTAGACTTTCTTCAGTTAGCCCCGTCTTGGAGATAAAAAGCAAATTTGGGTATGGGATTTGATGTGCTGGGGAGAATCCAGTCGCACATTTCCTTCCTAATGCATGGTAACGCTGGCATGCGTTTATATCTTGGACACTGGCAGTTGAGTTGCTTTCTCCACCCTTTCTGCTCCCTCACCAGTCTTAATTACTTACTGGTGAAACGATGTGGATGACACTAGATTTTGAGGGCTCGCTCAGTTATTGAGCTGTGCTGTGCTGCAGAGGATGGGCCTATGCAGCTTTATGCAGGTTTTTTTTTTCCCGGGCGGGGGTGGTGGTGGTGATGTTTTGTTCTGTTTTGGTTTTCAGTAGTATTTAAAAACATTTGGCGCTGGTGGTCTTGGTGCATTCATTGCCGGCAATGAACTTTTAACCAGGAAGATCTTCCTGGAGTAGAGTTAATCTGGAACATGATCAGCTCTAACTGTGGTATGTCACTCTGCAGGGATGCAATGAACTTGGATCATGAGGGGGGGGAGAGCCCATCATTGCCTGAAACAAGGCAGAACTGTTGGCCCTTTCTATGCCAGTGTTTGCTGGTGCTGCTTCTTGGGCTGGGAAATTTCAACTCCTTGCATCAAGGGGGAGGTACAGAAAAGAAAGTGAACCACTTTCAGATGCTGCCTTTAACCGCTCCCCCTGTGATTTGCCTTGGACTGAACACTTCATGGTGCTGTTTTTTTGTTGGTTGGAAGTGGAGCCTTCTGTTGCCTTTTTTATACGGCAGTGCTGTGTGTCCTGCACCCGATGCAGTACAGAAGTGCTGTTTCCAGAGGGAGGGGCGTCGTGGTTTGCCTACAGTGTTACTCGGTTTAGTCCATGCGTGTGTGCTGTCCTACGGTGACGCGCTCAGCTTTCCAGTTCTGGGGTGGGAAATGCACTCGCTTTTCTTTTTTTGTTTTTTCCTGCCTCTTGCTGCAGTGTAAGTGAGACAGTTTTTGGTCTTTGGTAATTTAGAAGAAAGGAAGAAAGTGTCTCAGTTGTCTGAAGTGTCGTATGTTCAGAACTCTTCAGTTCATTAAAGTTTGGAGAAAGCTGTACGGCTCTAGCCCGGCTGAGTACTCACTCCTGTGGTGTCTGATGCCAGACTTAATTAAACACTGTCCTGTCTCGTCTTAAGTGATCTTTTTCCACAGCCCCTCTTGCTTTATTCCTCAGTTACTTTACATATATGCTGTAAAGCTGCTTTTAGCCCAGAAAGCTCTGAGCATTCTTCGTGTGTGCCAATTACAACAGTGCTGCAGAAATGGTCAACCGCGTGGGAACGTGCTCGGTACTGAACAAACGCTGGCCCCGATGCGGCTGGTGCTCTAGCAGTGTGAGATCATTCCCTATCTGTAGCACAACTTTGTTTTCTTCTGAATTTTTTTTTCTTTTGGCCAAAACTGTGCAACTGACTTGGTCATTAAATGCTTATTTGTAATAAAATGATTCAGTAGCCAAGGGCTTGCTATATTACTTCCATAGCTCAGAGGGAGCAAAAGGACTGAAGTATAATACTGTGTAATTTTAAATTAATCCAGTGTGAGTTAGAAAAAGTTTGTTAGCTGTATTTGCAGTGGTTTTTAGACATGTAGTTCCAAATTACGGGGCTTCTCGCCCAGCAGTGGAGAAACCCGGGGAAGCTGGACTGAGCCTACAGCCCATGCAGGGCAGGAAAAATGACAATTTTTAATTAAGAGTTGTGCTGTGAGCTGCTTGTTGGGTGGTTTGCTCCCTCTTCCTCCGGAGCTGGGAGAGCTGCTTGCCCGGTGCCTGCCGCGGGGTGGCCCAGGGCTGTGTCTTTGGGCTGTGTGGCCGTGTGGGGCTGTCACCGCTGCGCTCCCCCCTGCCCAAAGCTGCCCTGGGGGCAAGTGGCCCGGGGCCACCCTCACCTGGGGCACGAGGCCCACGGAGGCCACTGCCCTTAGGCCGTAGCCTCGGGCTCCGGGGAGGAGTGGGGAAGCGCTTTCTCCCTTTGCTCCCCGTCCCGCGTCGCTGCGGGGGTGTGCGGGGGCCAGGCTGGCGCCGGGCTGCCTGACCAGCAAGGTGATGGGTGCTGACCACGGCCGGTTGGCACCTCAGTGCTCCGCTGCCCCGAGGGCTGTGTGTGTCACATAGTAGTGTTAATTACAGGGTCTTACACAGTCATCAAGGGAGAGCTACGTGCCCTGAGCTGTGGCTGTCCCCTGGGAGAGAGGGGAGCTGCTGGGGGGGAGGGAGGAGAGGAGGAGGGCTCAGCTGCCCCCAGGGCAAATGCCACAGCCCTGCCTGGGCACCAGGTACCAGCCCTGCTCTCCTCTTGCCCTGAGGGAGGATGTGGCCCAACTCATGGCCGTGTTGGTAAAGCCATCTCCCCCCGAGCTGTGCTCCTGCTGTGGTGGGGCGGGGAGGAGGCAGCCTGCGTGCCCTGCCAGGGATGGGGCACTTGGTGCCCGCCGTGATGCCCGCCCTGAGCTGCGGCAGGGGTCTGGAGCACACATCTGGTGAGGAGCGGCTGAGGGAACCAGGGGTGTTCAGCCTGGAAAAAAGGAGGCTGAGGGGAGACCTTCTTGCTCTCTACAGCTCCCTGAAAGGAGGTGTAGCGAGGGGAGGTCGGTCTCTGCTCCCAAGGAACAGGCGATGGGACAAGAGGAAATGGCCTCAAGTTGCGCCAGGGGAGGTTTAGGATGGGTATTGAGGAAAGTTTCTTCCCTAAAAGGGTTGTCAAGCACTGGAACAGGCTGCTCAGGGAAGTGGTGGAGTTGCCATCCCTGGAGGTATTTAAAAGACAGGCAGACATGGTGCTGAGGGACATGGGTTAGTGGTGGACTTGGCAGTGCTGGTTAATGGTTGGACTTGATGATCTTGAAGGTCTTTTCCAACCTGAATGATGCTGTGATTCTATAGTTTTAGCTCCTTAGCTGGGGCTGTAACAGAAACAATCATTTAAAGGTAAAGAAAGGAAGATGCAGTGAAATTTTACCAATAAAATGGACTTCCACGGGGCTCGTCCCTGGGTGCAGGAGTCTGGTCACTGGGACCTGGTGAAGGCACCACCGTGCTCCAACAGCTCAGCCCCTTGCAGCCCAAAAGGTGGATGGATCCAGCTGCTGCCCAGGCTCTGCTGGGGGAAGGGACACACTCGCTCCAGTGCTGTCCCAGGAGGAGATGCTGGCTGTGGGGGTACAGGGCTGGGTGGTGGCACGCTGGAGCCCCAGGTCCCTATCAGCCTGGGCTGGGAGCATCACGCTGCTGACGAGCAGTCCAAGGGGCAAGTTTGGGCCGGAGGCACCTGAACAGAAGTCCTGGGGTGCCCAGGGAGCCCCAAGGCTGCAGGAGGGACCTGGGGTGCTCCTCCCACCCCACCCGGTGCTGGACCTCCAGGACCAGCCCAGACCCCTTCTCCCCAGCAGCACCCACCTGGGGCTGGGTGCCTCCCACCTGCATTCTCCATCCACCAGCTTCCCTTCACCGACAGCCCCTCAGGAGATATCAGGAGGTGCTCCAGCCACATCTCCAGCCAGGACACAACCCCCAGATTCACCACAACTGAAGGTGAGACCCACCTTGGCTTCACCACCACCACCTTGTCATGGTACCACTGGTGCTCAGGGGAAAGCACAGAGCAGCTCTGGCGTGTGCTGCAGATACCCCAAGCATGGTGTGGGGCCTGGTGGAGCCCCCTTGGGCTCCGGCCCCTCTGGGTGGCCCAGCCTGTGCTCCCAGCCACTGCCCAGTGGGACGGAGCGGTCCTGACAGCTCACAGACCCACAGCTGCCCAGATGTGGGGCCCATGGTCATGTTAATGGTCTGTGTGGGAAAGCAATGGGGGGGCTCAGCTGTCCCCCCCCCACCTTGTGCCCACCCATTGTCACCTGCCTCAGGGTGCCGTGGCAGGGCAGCCCTGCGCACTTGTAGCATGTTTGCATGGTGATGGTTTCAGGGACTCCAGCTGGGGGCTGGTCCCTGCCCCAACGCTCCCCACAAGCTTCAGGCAGGAACTGTGAAAGCCCCTGGCCACACCGCTGCCAATCCTGCACATCCCTGAGAGCAGCCGAGTTCCTGGAGCAGGATGGAGCAGGATGCCAGAGGGCTCCAGACCAGTGCTGGAAAGGTGGTGGTGTTTGCATAGTCCCTCTACCGTACCTGTGTTGCGGTGCAGGGACCTGCAGTGCCTTTCTGACAGGGATGTTCCTGGGGAAAAACATCCTGGAGAGCAGCGACCAGCTGCTTTGGATGGCACCAAGCTGACGGCTTGGATGGGTGTACTCTTCACTGGGTGAAAAACTGGCTGGCCGGGCTCAAAGAGTGGTGGTGAATGGTGCTAACGCCAGTTGGCAGCTGGTCACAAGTGCTGTTCCCCAGGGCTCAGGGCTGGGGCCGGTTCTGTTTATTATCTTTATCAATTATCTGGATCGGGGGGGGATCAAGCGCACCCTCAGTAAGTTTACAGATGACACCAAGTTGGGCAGGAGTGTTGATCTGCTGGAGGGCAGGATGGCTCTACAGAGAGATCTGGACAGGCTGGATCTATGGGCCAAGGCCAATGGTGTGAGGTTCAACCAGGCCAAGTGCTGGATTCTGCACTTGGGTCACACCAACTCCACGGACGCTACAGACTTGGGGAAGAGTGGCTAGAAAGCTGCCGGGCAGAAAAGGCCCTGGGGGTGTTGGTGGACAGCCGGCAGAACATGAGCCAGCAGTGTGCCCAGGTGGCCAAGAAGGCCAACAGCATCCTGGCCTGTGTCAGGAATAGTGTGGCCAGCAGGACTGGGGCAGTGATCATCTCCCTGTACTCAGCACTGGTGAGGCCCCACCTCAAATACTATGTTCAGTTTTGGGCCCCTCAACAAGACAGACATGGAGGTGCTGGAGCGTGTCCAGAGAAGGGCAACGGAGCTGATAAGGGGTCTGGAGCACACGTCTGATGAGGAGCAGCTGAGGGACCTGGGGGTGTTCAGCCTGGAGAAAAGGAGGCTGAGGGGAGACCTTCTCCCTCTCTACAGCTCCCTGAAAAGAGGGTGTAGCGAGGGGGGGTCAGTCTCTGCTCCCAAGGAACAGGCGATGGGACAAGAGGAAATGGCCTCAAGTTGCACCAGGGGAGGTTTAAGATGGATACTGGGGAAAGTTTCTTCCCTAAAAGGGTTGTCAAGCACTGGAACAAGCTGCTCAGGGAAGAGGTGGAGTCGCCATCCCTGGAGGTATTTAAAAGGCGGGCAGATGTGGTGCTGAGGGACATGGGTTAGTGGTGGACTTGGCAGTGCTGGGTTAATGGTTGGACTTGATGGTCTTTTCCAACCTGAACGATTCTGTGGTTCTAAATAATACTCGAGGCTTTTGAGCAGCAGCAGCAGTGCTGCAAAGAACAGGAGCCTGGGGGGGGTGTCAGAGCCTGGGGGGTGTCGGAAGGGCTGAGCGGAGACGGGGCAGAAGCTGCTGCACCTCGCTGTCATCACTAACAGCCCTTCGTTCATTGCATCACCTGAGTGCTTGTGTCGTTTTGTTTTTCTCCCACAAACAGCACTGGAGGATCGGGCAGGAGCGGGCAGGGGTCTGCCTGTCCTGAGGCAACACCCCACTGCCTGTCCCTGTCCCCCCCAGGCTCCCCCCACGGTGGGCACCCGTGGGGAGCCGCTGCCGGGGCCCAGCCAAGCACTCCCATTGGCGCACACACAACCAGCGGGGAGGAACTTAGTTATCCTTTTATTTATAAACAAATCAACATAAAATAAGTGCAGAGGAAAGCACTGGCTGACCCCGCACGGGGACCTGTCTGCAGCGGGATCAGCGTCGGGTGAACACGAGGGGCGTCCCGGGGCCGATGCTGGGAGCGATGGGGCTCTGCGAGTGGCCGGGGCCCCTCTCCCTCGCCCACACCGGTGCGGCAGCCGGGGCTGCAGCACAGACAAAAAGCCTTTTTATTACTTTGGGGTATTTTCTTTTTTTTTTTTTCTTTTTGCAACTTTTCCCCTTAGGGGTAAACCTGACCCAGTGCAAGAGACTGGAGGGGTGGTCACCACGGGGGCCCTTTCTGCTGCTGGCCGGGGCCCTCGAGGCCGGCGGGGACGGGGATGTGAGACGGTGCTCTGGATGCAGAGGGTGAGCTAAAGCCAGAAGAACGCAGTGCTCGCAGTGGAGAGCCCCGTCCCGGCCCTATGGTCACCGCGCAAAGGAAGCGTGTGCGGGAGCTGTGCGCTGTGGGCGCGTGTGTGGGCACATGCCTGGGACAGCCCTCGCCTCCGCCGCTCCCCGTCAGCCCTTCCCCAGCTCATCCCAGGCCGGGGCAGGCGATGCTCCGGGGGATGCGCAGCCCCTGTCCCCACAGGCAGCCCCGAGCCCCACCGCCGCTGCCCGGGGGACGTGGTGGCATGGCTGGGCGCCCTCCGCTCCGATGCTCCTCTTGCAGCTGCAGTAACGTGTCTGGGACAGCGGGTTACCGCTCAAGTGCCATCAAAAATAAATACATTAGACTGTCTGAAACAAACAGGTGCCTCCGGGTAGGGCAAAGCCCTCGCAGGAAAAGCAGCGCAAGGACAGGGCACCACACCGGGATCCTCTGACTCGCCAGACCCAACACCCTCTCGCACGCGCTGAGCTGGGACGGACCGAAACACCAGAGGACCGGGAGGGCCCCTGGGAAGACGAACCTTTGCATCTCTGGCTAAAAATCTCCACGAGTCGCAAGTTCAACAACAGGTAGAAAAATCATTTCAGCATTTTAAACAGATAACTCCTTATTTAAAAAAAAAAATTAAAAAAAAACCTCAAAAAAAAGAAGAGAGAAGGATCAGTTGAGTCCTGCAGCATCCAGCCAGCCTCCGACGCCGACCCAGGCCCGTCCTTGCCACGGGCACGCCAGACCCAGCCACGCTCCTCGGCTCTCCGGCGGCTCGCTCCGTGCTCCTGGGCAGCGCCATGTTCCGCCGCGCGGCCTCCCCGGTCAGAAATAAATACGAAGGTCTCCATCCCTGACCCGGCGTTCCCAGCCGGAGGAAGGCCGGGAGCTGAGGGGCAGGCAGAGTCGGGAGGTGAGCGGCCCCGGGACGGGCAGCCGGGCTCCCCCCGGGTGTGGAAGACAGGGACGGGGGCAGTCGTTGCTCTGAGCTCGGTGCAGTGCTACGGGGGTCGAGTGTGGGTTGGGGGCACCGTCCCCCTCACAGCCGGGCTGCCCGGCAAAGCGCAAAGCGTCCAGCCCCCCCCCAGCCCACCGCCCCTCCGAGGGGACGGGAGCCGAGGGCTGCCCTGAGCAAGCGAGGCCGGGAGCGCGAAGCCACGGGGACAGGAGCTGGCGGGAGCGCCCGGTCCCCACAGGCTCTGCCCAGAGCCGCTGCGCCATCCCAGGGAAGCAGGACCAGGAGCCCGCGGCGAAGCGCCGGCTGGGCAGCAGGGAGAGACCCTCCGCTTCCAACAGGACGCCCATGACTCGAGTCCAACGCGGAGCTCCGGGGCCAACTGTGCAGCAGCTTCCTCCCGAGTGCCCACCGGCGCAGGGATGGGCGGGCGGCTGGACCCCTGCAGCGGGGCCGGGTGTCGGCGAGGTGTCCGTCTGCGGCGTAAATGGGTGTGTGTGCATGCGTACCTGTCGGCAGGCGAGCGCGGGTATGGATGGCCAAGAGCGGAGCTTCCAGGATCTGTCCTGCCAAGCGTCCTCTCAGAACTTGCCTTGCTTCAGCTTGTCGATGTGGTAAGTGAGCTTCAGGGCTGGCCCCAGCTTCAGCCCCATGTACTTCATCATCATGTCACTCCGCAGCAAAAGCAGGGCTTTCCCGTCAATCTCCTGCAAGGACAGGAAACAACAGCACTTGTGACTACACCTGTAAGCCCAAACCCTGCCCGCTGAGCCCAAAATGATGATGGCTGAAGCAGCACGGCTGAGTGCGAGAGCACTGCTCATCAGCAGAGGTGGGTTGCACATAAGGTCCTTATGTGCACGGTCCTGCACATGGGCTGGGGCAATCCCATGCGTAAATCCAGGCTGGGCAGAGAATGGATGGAGAGCAGCCCTGAGGAGAAGGCCCTGGGGGTGTTGGTGGATGAAAAGCTCAACATGAACCAGCAATGCACGCTGGCAGCCCAGAAAGCCACCCCCACCCTGGGCTGCATCCCCAGCAGCGTGGCCAGCAGGGCGAGGGGGGGATTGTGCCCCTCTGCTGTGCTCTGGGGAGACCCCCCTGCAGTGCTGCCTCCAGCTCGGGGGGTCCCAACAGCAGAAGGACACGGAGCTGTTGGAGCGGGGCCAGAGGAGGCCCCGGAGATGCTGCGAGGGCTGGAGCCCCTCTGCTGGGAGGACAGGCTGGGAGAGTTGGGGGGGTTCAGCCTGGAGAAGAGAAGGCTCCGGGGAGACCTTAGAGCCCCTTCCAGTGCCTAAAGGGGCTCCAGGAGAGCTGGGGAGGGACTCTGGATCAGGGGTGGAGCAATAGGATGAGGGGGAATGTTTTTAAACTGAAAGAGGGGAGATTTAGATGAGATATTAGGAAGAAATGATTCCCTGTGAGGGTGGTGAGCCCCTGGCGCAGGTTGCCCAGAGAAGCTGTGGCTGCCCCATCCCTGGAGGTGTTCAAGGCCAGGTTGGACGGGGCTTGGAGCAACCTGGGCTGGTGGGAGGTGTCCCTGCCCAGGGCAGGGGGGTGGGACTGGGTGAGCTTTAAGGTCTCTTCCAACCCAAACCATTCTACGATTCTAGGATGACTGCAGCATCCCAGCACAGGCATCCCTGCATCCCGCCCTGCCTGCAGCATGGGGGTTCAGCCCCAGACCCCCACGTGGCGGTGGGAAATCTGCCGGGTGATAAACACCCAGGAGCCATGTCGAGCTGGTCAGCAAATCCTGAAGGGACGCGGGGAGGAAGGAAGAGTGGGGTCAGGGGAACGACTGAGGCAGTGGCAGTTCAGGGGAGCAGTCTCTCACTGCAGGGCATCGTCATCCCACTGCAGGGGAAATGTCCTGGGAGAGGACGCGCCGACGCTGACAGCAGTCCTGCGAACGGGACACACGCAGCCCTGAAGTCCGGGTTGAAGGAGGGAAGAGACCAAACCCTGTAAACCCGAAGAGACTGCCACTGCATGCAAAGCAAATTCCTGCAGTTTCTAAGCAAAGTCCCCGCAGCTGGCGCAGCAACAGCGGAGCATCTCATCTCCAGCACGGCTGATTTCAACATCACAGCTTTCAAAACTATCTGATGCTTTACAGCTGAGCCAGATGTGCCCTCACTGAGGCTCAGGAGGGGAGGGATCACGAAGCTCAAAATAACCAGAGAACAGCTTTGCACTTTGCATCTGCGAGTGGAAGTTTTCCAGTCCCTTGCTGCACTCCTTTCCTTGCCCCGGTCCTGGCTGGGCCCAGAGCTTTGCAGTGGACAGGTTTCCATGGAGAAAACACTACTGGACTTACAAATGAAAAATAAAAATCTCAACCTCTAACAACAGAAAATCCTGTCCTGTGTCGACGCCCAGTTAGGTCTCATTGGGTAAGATCTCCAGTAATCTCCAGTACTTCCTCAGGATTGCCAATACAGGGGACTTTGATCCCTTAGCAGAGCTGAGAACGCTCTTGCATAATTAAACCAATACCTTTTTCAATTACTGGTGGTTCTAAAATAGAACTAATTAAAAAAAAAAAAAAAAGAGTGTTGTTTCAGCCCAGCACAGAGCAAGAAGTGTCCCATCCGCCTCTCCTGCCTGGGGAAGATGGGTGTTTTCTCCTCTTTCTCTTCTGACTGCACGATCACCACCAGGTTGAACATGGACTGAATCAGAAGGCAGAGGGAAGACAAACTGTCTGGCAGGACTAAGGACGTGAAGCTGCCAAAATTTTTTGTAGCTTTAATAGTACAAACTCCATGCTGTATGTCTGCAGGTATTTTACACTTAAAGACATGCACAGGAACCAGAGCCTTAGGAAACCCCTTTTTATAGGAAACAGGGGAGTTCAGCAGCAATGCACTCCATGAATTCCACTTGGAACATGTTTCTTGCCAGGAGAAATTTACTATGAGGTGAATATTAAGGATGAAGCAGGTTTTGTGTTTTCGGCGCTATGAAGATGGTTTTCTTAGCACAAAAACTCCAGCTGGTACAAAGTGCTGCCATTCTTCTGACTCTCCTAGATTTTCCTGGTGTGATGATCTGCCCCCTCCCACATATAGTATATACATATACAGACATATACACACACACACATATATACATATACAGACGTACTTACATGTTTTCGAAAGAGGTCCGCGTGGGGTCCCAGCTGTGGATCCGCTTCTCGTATGAACTGCATCACCTCCTCCACCGTCCAGGACGAGGGGTCGCGGCTGCTGAGCCGTGAGACGTCTCGCGATCCAAGGTATCTCTCTGAACCTGGGGGGCATTGGGAGACAGCAGCCGTTACTCCAAGCGTCCCCGCAGCATCGCTCCAGCACTCATTCACCCTTAGTCTACACCGCTCCGTCTCCTCTCTCAAAGCCATGGCAGAGACAACGTGAAGGGCACGTCCCAACCGTGCCCGAGAGATCCCTGTGGCACGGGTCTAGCACCGAAGCCTTATTCTCTCTCCTTAGGCGCTACTTTTTGGGGCAGCCTTCTATATCGAGCCCTGTTCCTCACTCTAAGCCCCCATTTCCCCTTGCCCCCCTTCAGCTGAGTTTGGTCGCCCCATTCCCACTCTTCCTTGCCCATCTGCTGTGACGGTTCCCACCTTTGCAGGAAACAATCCTCCGTTCCCGCTTCTCTCCCCACGCACCGTTTCTCCCCTCGCTCCCCAGCACTCCACCTTCAGCAACTTCGACACAGCAAAGCTCTTTTATGTTTTCATCGGATGCATTTTCTGATGGACTGAGCCCATACGCGAAATTCTGTTGTCCCGAAGCACTGCCCGAGCTAACAGAAGTCCTGCTCCCAACGTGCCGGCATCGGCACAGCCCGCTGTTCCAGCTCTCTGCCCGCACACGCGGATGTGGGGGGAGGCAGACGGATCGAGGCAGCAGCAGCAGCCTGAGCTTTTTAGAGGCTTTCATTGATGCCGTGCACCTAAAATTACAACTTTTTTTTGCAAACACCTGGATTTGACACGTGCTGATTTACTGCAAGGAACGGCTCTCCTGCCCCTACTCCTCCACACAGACAGGAGCCGTTCGCGCATCCACCCGTCCTCCCGACCACCCGCCCCGATCCCAGCCTCGCCCGGCACTTCTCGACTCCCTGGCCATTCCCGAGCCGTCCTCACGGACTCAGACACCCATTTATTGCTTCGACAGCCCCACGCTCGCAACTTCAGCTCCTGCCTCCTCCTTCCTACCCACCGACCTCCGGGTCCCCCCCCTCGTCAGCACGCTGAGGGGTGACCCCGCAAGCATCACCTCTCCGTATTTCCACCCGCCCATCTGCCACGTCTCTAGAGCTACCGTTAAACCTAACAGACTACCTGTTTAACAGTGTAGAAGCCAGTCTCTGGTACTTGCTGAAGTTAGAAAGGTGTAACTGGAGTTAGAAAAGCCCTTTATTGCCAAATTTACAATCGGCGGGCCGGCTTCTTAACTCTCTTACCCCCAGAGCTAAGCCTACGCAAGGCAGAGGTGCTGCCCTGGGTGAGGCTAGAGGGTTGGTGCAGGTGCCTGTATCCTTGCAGGCGATAGTCTCTGGAGCTCCTGCTGTGGCTGGATGAATTGACAGAGTTCAAGGCAGAGTCCATGGGGTCCAGGCGAGGCTCCAAGGGCCCTGGGAGGCCATCTCCCAGAACAAAGGTTTCACCTGGAACGCACCAAGCTGCAGTCAGTGCACCCGAACGCCACGCAGCCCGAAGTTACCGCTCGGCGGCAGAAAGCGGAACGGCAGCAAAGGCAGCGCTCGCGCGCGGCGGCGCGAAGGGGGTCGAACCAGCGCCCCGGCGGTCGCCTTGAAAGCACAGAGAGGAAACCAGGCGCTGCTGAAGCGCTGCAGCCTGGTGTTTGCCTGACAAACGCCAGTCCAACCAGTCAGCAGTGATAACGGTTGGTACTCAGACTGGAGCAGCAGCTGCTCTGTTAATGCCACCACCAGCTCCGGCTTGTGGTCCTGTGTCCTTACTGCTTCCAGAGGCCCCTCAGGGGCAGCGGGGCACCGCGGTGGCAGGCGGTGGAGGGCTGCCCGTTCTGGATGCGAAGGGACACAGGACTCACACAAGAGCCCTGAGCGGGGAGAGGAGGTTCCCTGAGATTCGGGGCCGAGCGCCGCACATTATCGGCGTTAGCGTGCAAGGTGAGGGCCCAGGCGGTTGGGATTGTGGGGGACGTTCAGGAAGACTCACGCTGCAGCCCGCACAGCGGCACACGTGCGGCGCAGAGGGAGCAGCTCGGCTGCGCAGCCACGGCCGGGCAACGCTCTCACGCCGTGCTCATCCTCCGGCCCCGAAAGCGCGGTGCTGATGACCAGAGCTGCTCACCCCTCCTGACCTCCTGCTGGGCCTCCTGCCTAACCAAGTCGGTGACCAACACCCTCTGCTGGGATATGCGCAGGAGGGACGGGGCAGAGGGCTCTCCCCGTGCACGGGTCCCAGGCTAAGACTGGCTTCCTCACCTTCTCCTCCAGAAACACCTTCAATTTTCATCTGTCAATGGCAGTATCAGGATGGAGGGGCTGAGGAAAGTATGCGGGATGATTTGTTGTATGGGCTGAGCCAGCAAGGTCTCCCTTTGCTGTTATACCGTGACAGCTACATCCCAGGACCACGTGTTTGTAGGTTTTACTCTGGCACGCACAACCACAGTCCAGGTGGACCTGATGCCTCATGAGTCATCCTCAAATACCTGCGTTCTTTATTAGGAAACACCCAGCAAGTTCGTACAGCCAAAGAAGAAAGCAGCTCCTACGACGAGGGGTATTGCCAGCGCGCTCTAGGCTGGGCCACCGCATCTGGCTGGGAACCGGAGCTCCTCTACCAGTGTCCATAGAGACCCCGAGATCAGCTCACAGCCCTGAGCTCCCGCCACTCACACACCACGGTAGGTGACAAGGATGAAGAAACCAGAGCGACTGCCCCAGCCAGGCCCCGGGCTTCTTCCCTGGGACTTCCCAGACCACAGGAGCAGGAGGTGAGAAGCCAGCAGCACAGGGAGGTGGTGCTGAAGCGGGATGGTGGTGAGGGCGCAGAGTCGATCCTGCAGCGCGTGAGACCCAGAAGTTGTTGAGATCTTCCCAAACCTTCCTGCTAAGCTGATGCTGCCATGCTCCAGTGAGGGGAGACGCAGCTCGCCAGAGCCTGAAGCAGTACCTGAGCGTTGCAGAGGTTGGGCTCCACCAAATGGGGCAACCTCTGCTGGAGGCACGTCGTTTTATCTGGTTTCTGTGAACTACAGGACTACTCTGTGAACTGGGATCCCCTGGTTTCAGTGCTTCTGCTGCCTGTGTTTGAGCAGAGATCTGAGGGACGAATTCGGCCGGAGACAGCCAGCCCGTACCTGCTCTGCCTTCATCTCCTAAGGCTACAAAATGGAAACATCCCTCTTGTCCAGCTGTTTGGCAATTCAGGGAAGCAGATGTGAGGCTATGACTTGCGTAACTGCAACCCTCCATCTTTGTTACTCCGCACTTGAGGCATTTCTGCCTTTCTTTGCTTTTAGGTCTCCGGGACACTCTCAGAAACCAGCAGCACATCCTTAAAATCTCACGTAAAAACAGTGCTGATGCGAAGACTGTTACTCCCCCGGTGCCCTGTGCTGTGTGCTGGCCCACACGTCCAGTTTCTCACACGAGCAGATGTGTTTTCACCTGCTCTCTATGCATAAAAGGAGGCTTTTGGACTCATGACTACTCCTGAGAGACTTTGGACCCCTCCTTCACTCCTGCACCACCTTCCACCATCCCATTGGATGGACCTGCTGGAGCGGGTCCAGAGGAGAGCCACGAGGATGATCCGAGGGCTGGAGCACCTCTCCTATGAGGAGAGGATGAAAGAGTTGGGGCTGTTCAGCCTGGAGAAGAGAAGGCTCCGGGGAGATCTTATTGCGGCCTTCCAGTCCCTAAAGGGGCTACAGGAGAGCTGGGGAAGGACTTTTTACTGGGGCATGGAGTGATAGGATGAGGGGGAATGGCTTCAAACTGGAAGAGGGCAGGTTTAGACTGAACATTAGGAAGAAGTTTTTCACTGTGAGGGTGGTGAGGCACTGGCACAGGTTGCCCAGAGAGGTTGTTGAGGCCCCATCCCTGGAGGTGTTCAAGGCCAGGCTGGATGTGGCCTTGGGCAGCCTGGTCTGGTGGGAGGTGTCCCTGCCCATGGCAGGGGGGTTGGAACTTGATGGTCTTCAAGGTCCTTTCCAACCTAAACCATTCTATGATTCTATGATTCATTTCAGCACAAGACTGGATGCCGACCCAGCACTGAGCTGGCTGCACTGGCCCAGGGGTGGAGAGGGATTCCCTCCAGGCCCAGACAGACCCACGCCGTGGATGTGACTCACACCAGGGGCGCTTTATAGGAGCTTCTTCATAGCAACTACATTTGGTTTTCCTCTCCAACAGGACAGTTCTGCTTAAAATCCAAACCGCTTCCCATTAAAGATCTGTGCAAAAGGATGACCTCTGGCTCCTGGGAAAGTGCAGAGGCACGAGAGGGGTCGGCGGGCACAGCCCTCCGCACCGCTCTGGATGCTCTGGGACAGGAGAGGGGCTGTGGGTGTGGGAACGGGTCTGTGCTGCACATCTCCAGCCTCCACGGAAAGCCGTCGCCCTCTGCGAGGTGACGCACAGCCTCAACTTGCCAGGAATCCCCGGGACACTCGCCCCTGATGTGCTGGGTCAGGCAAACGTGTGTGTCTAACCGCTCGTGAAGACCCCAAAGCTCACACGGAGGGGATTTGGGTCAGCAGAAGGACCCAAGCTAGCGAAGACTACAGCTTGGGAGGCTGGGAGACCACGTGCACATCGGTGCAACGCTAAGGATCCAAAACTCACCCTCAGAAAATATTTAACTCAATTATTAACACACTGTCGTTATTCTGATGTGAATGAGCTGTGATGCACTCTTCAAGTACGGGTTCGTGTTCCCACATGTGCTTACGATCGCACATCCGAAGAGGATGAGGCCACACAACCGGGGAGCACTATTCTGCTTTGCTCAAGAGGTGGAACTGAAGCTGCACGTTCACCCTTAGGTCACCCATCTCCAGACTGGTGAGCGCTTGGGCGTGCTGTAAATCCTGCAGCAGAGCTGGAGGCGTCTTGGTAGGGTCAATGCAAGAGAGATTTGGGATTTTCTTAAAAATACAAACACACAGAGAACTGCTCAAATGAACGACACCTCCAGAAACGGGAGAGGGAAACAAGGCGAGAAGGGAATGATTACTAGTCCTGTGAATCATCTGCAGCAGAAGACAACGTGCTTCTGCAAGTGGCAGGGCACAGAGCGCCTGCAGGCGCCTACGCTATCCAGAATCCTTTCGCCCTCGATAACCAGCTTTGGCGTGAGGAGGAGGTGGTTAATTCCTAGGTAGATTTTCTTATACAAACTGCTAGTTTTAAATAAGGCTTGCAAGTGGAGCATTGTAGGAAAACATGGCACGATTAGTGGGGGAGAGGCAGGGAGCAGCTAATTAAAGTTTAATTAAACAAATAGCGCTATAGATTCAAGAGGGTCGTTTTACTGCTAAAACATGGAGTTTGGCCACAAGCGTAAATCTGATTTGCACAACTACTAAACACCCACTGTTTCCAACAACTGATAAGTCTTTGAAAAGCAGGTCCCCACTGTGCTGGAACTGCAGCCTTTTCGCAAAAAGCTACATAAATGCCACTGGATGCAACAGGAAAAACAATGTGAGAAGTGAGATGCCCTCCTCATCTTTCTGACTTCTTGCCAAAGGCACGACGAACAAAGACTTCCCACTGCTCCTCACTGCCTTCCATTTGGCAAACTGGAAACTGTTCAGGTACTGCTCTCTGTCACACTGCTGAAGCCAGAATAGGCTCTGCTGGGGGAGTTCATCACCAAGAGAAGATGTACCTCCTTGCTCGAGAAATACTCAATATCTGAGTATTTCAGGCTCATATTCTTAAAATACACCCTCAGAAATGCAAATATTCCTGCCTGTGCGTAAATTTTACGCTGGAGGGGGATGAACGGGCTTTTAGCTGTGGCATAAAAATGAATTTCTAGATGGAATTTGGAACTGCAGCTCATTTCTCCCTGCCCTGTACGCCCCCTGCTTGGACCAAGAACAGAACAAGACCAAGTTGCTGTAGGAAGCTGACACACCAGCAGGATCATGGCCCTCACGTGAAGGCACACTTTCTGCCCACTTGTCTTTACTTCTACAGAAGACACTGGAGTACTCTGGGCATCCATATGTCATGTCCCATTCAAAGGTCAAGAGGTAATTGAATAGACTTTGAAGTAGACTAACAATCAGTCTTGTAGACAACCTAACATAGGTTCCTCCTTGGAATTAGCCTGGAGCCTCTTGGCCTGGAGAAGAGAAGACTCTGGGGAGACCTTATAGCAGCTTTCCAGTACCTAAAGGGGGCCTACAAGAAAGCTGGAGAGGGACTTTTTACAAGGGCATGTAGTGATAGGACGAGAGGGGATGGCTTCAAACTGGAAGAAAGGAGATTTAGGTTAGGTATCAGGAAGAAATTTTTCA
Organism: Anarhynchus alexandrinus; assembly: GCA_008711295.1. NCBI lineage: Eukaryota > Metazoa > Chordata > Aves > Charadriiformes > Charadriidae > Anarhynchus > Anarhynchus alexandrinus. The sequence goes on from VUYV01000469.1 coordinate 357,039, forward strand.
CTCTGAGGGTGGTGAGCCCCTGGCGCAGGTTGCCCAGAGAAGCTGTGGCTGCCCCAATCCCTGGGGGTGTTCAAGGCCAGGTTGGAAGGGGCTTGGAGCAACCTGGGCTGGTGGGAGGTGTCCCTGCCTATGGCAGGGGGGTTGGAACTGGATGATCTTTAAGGTCCCTTCCAAGCTAAACCATTCTATGAATTACCCATCACACAAGCCTTCTCTCTTCACTGACAACAGAGTGTGTGATACTCACCACCTAACCAAGGCACCATCACCTCTAGAGCACAGCACTGGGCTTCAAGAACGGGCCAAACACTGCATGTTCCTGCCAGTAGAGGAGGAGCTAACAGGCTTTGCTAATGGTTACCTAAGTGCAGTGTTGATGTATTAGAGGGGAACGTCAAGGAGACCAGCAAAGACATGTACCTAGAGGTGAGAATCAGTCTGGGCCTCAGGGAGCAATTTTTGACTTGTCAATCTGCTGGAATAGATGAGACAGTCCCACACGTCACCTTGTTTTTCACTTCAGCTACGTGACAAACCTACAATTTTAATCGATGTAGATATAAGGCCATTAGAAACTGTCCACCATAGGGTGCAAGTTCAGATCAGCTGTGCTTAGATATGGGGTCAGTAATCCTGAAGAGCACAGGGCACAGTGACGGAGGGAGACTAAAATCTGGGAGAGCATGGGAGGCTGCGCTCTCTCCAATCTGGGATCGACAACCCAAGCCCAGCAAACTCAGCAAGAACCGGGGAAATGGTGATTCTAAAGGGACAGCAACAGAGCACAAAGCCACTGACCTACGAGCCCAGCCAAGAGTCTCCAGCGATTTTTCAGGGGCGTATTACAAAGAATTGAGGCTAACACCTTGTCGGTTTTCACCATCAATTAATTAAAAGGCTTCAGTAAGGCTGAATCTCCAGTCTACATGACGGAGTGTTTGCAGCTGAAAACAAAAGGGAAGGTGGAAGTGTATTTATGGAAGACTCCTGCTCAGGCTCAGGCAGTCCTCCAGCTATATGCACCCCTGGAAATCTCCCACCCGACGTGCAAGGGACACCTACGGACCACATACCAGAGGGGACATTTCTGCAACTGCTTTTGAGAACGAGACACAGCACATCTGCAGCAGCGTTACCCGACGGACACTGCGGGAAGCAGCATGCTGCGGGATGCGATGCGATCCGGTTTAGCTGGTGGAGCACACGCTAGCGAGACCTTCTCTGCTATTCAGGGAGGATTGTGAGGAACAAGATGGGATCCTGGGAAAGGGCAGCAGGTTCTTGGCCGTACAGCTGCACGTCAGCTTCTGTACAATACACCGCGGCAAACCATCATGGAAAAAATTGGGGGAAGATTGACTGAAGCATCTGGGCAGTTTTATGACCGTTAATACCATGCATAGCAATGGAAGCTAAAATACGGGTAATTAAATCCCAGATTACATGGTATTAGATGATGACTATCAGGGTTAGAAGGAATTCTCCCTGCGTTCCACATGCCTTACACAACTGCTTGGGGAACCTGCCTTGGCATAGGGTGGTTTCTTCACTTCTCTCTGAAACGCCAAGCGCCGACCCACGCCAGAGACAAAGCAAAGCAGACTTCCTAAACCCACGGCCCGATTCGGCACGGCAAATCTAACCCTGCTGTATCCGTTCCAAGTCGCTATAAACAGCCAGCTTTGGGAAGAGACGCTGTGCTCACCTTCCAAAGGGTGACGGTCATTCTTTGGTAACTTGGGGGAGAGAGGAGCACTGTATGGAGGGGAATCTTGGGAATACCGCTTTGTACCCCGGCCTGGTCCCTGCAGAGTGCCGTCTAACGAACTGCTTCTGTCTAGGAAAAGAGAACAAGCCCTATTTAGGAGTGGAGACTTTCTGGGAAATTCAGTCTTGCCAGAATCACTTGAGACTCGCATGCATCGCCAGCCTGGCAACAGCACATCTGTCGGTGCTTAACATTTTATATCTTCCTCCGCAATTTTTATCAGAGAAAAAGGGTGGCGAGAAACCTAACGAAGAATCTTAGCCACGTTTTGCCATATTTCACCCCAAATATCACCTCTGATTGACTTAATTCCATTTCTCCTCATTCTAGCCCTTGGCTCATCCCGCACGATTCCTGCTCCTCCCCACCCTTCCCCTTTCAGACGCACGTAACCCTTGGGCGATCTGCAAACACCCTTCGGATGATTTGCAAACGCTCTGTGCCGTACACAGTGCTTCGTTAAACCGTACTCAAATTTTCAATCTTTCCCCAAACGGATCCCTCAAGCGCCCCCAGCTGTCGCTGCTGCTCTTCTCCAAACGCTTCCCCGCCACGGGGTTCTCCGTATTCGACGCGGCGGACGGGACGTCAGGCTGTGCTGCGGGACGTCTCTTTGCGGGCGGCTAAAGGCTGCACACAACGTGTCAGTGGGTGGATGAACACAGAGAATGGAGGTGCTAACAGGGATGGGAACAGCAGCCAGGCAAGCCGTACAGCGGGTGGCAGTCCATGCCCCGTCTGGACAAGGCATGGTCAACGGAGAAGCAATGAAGAGGTTCCCCACCAGCCACCACCTGCCCACGCGGGCCACCAACGCTCCCGGGTGGCTCCTTCCAGCTGCCCCGAGCGCGGGCGACGCGTGTGAGCTTGCAGCGTTCGAGGTGTGCAGGGAGAGGAGTGAAATGCTCGCAGACAAATGCCGGGAGCCGGACAACAGCGCGGAGGAGCGCCAGCTGGGGGTGCAGGGCAGGGACGGGGGCTGGAGGGGTGACAGAAATACGGCGGGGAGCGACTGGGACCGGACACCAAGGGAGATGCATCACGCCAAACAAAGAAACGATGGGTGGGAAGCACCAGACGGTCACAATTTAGTTGACTAAAGAGAAATCCAAAGGTAGAGAAAAAGAATCTGTTCTGTCAAAATCCTTTGGGGAAATGAAAGATAAGCTGCTTATACTGAGGCCCTGGGAATCCATACAAGTACGATCAAAAATCACTGTAACATTATTAAAAAGACAAATACTGTCCTCAGGACAAGAAACATTCATTTCCCAGACAGAGACGGGAAGCAAATGCTCTTAGTAATGTCTCTGGATATCTCTAAATGTAAAACTGCGCGACCTTCTTCACCAAACAGTCACAGAACCACAACAAAAGGAGTCACTTTTTAAAGGTTTTATCAGGTTTTGGTTTGGGTTGATTTTAAAAGTAATGCAAACACAGCAGGTCAGGTTGTAGAAGATAACCCAGGGGATCTAAGTTAGGTCAGTGTAAATTAATGGAAGGATAAACCAAAAGTAGGTCTGTAGTTAGGGTCTCTGGTTTTAAAGGACAAATTTTAAGAAAAATAAAGAACTGGAGTCAGGCACAGAGCTGCACTCAGCAGTCACGATGTGGATCATCAGGAATAAAAGAAAATACCTTCAGTTCCAACAATGCCATAAACATCATGAATGTGTATCATCAGTGAGGAAATAACCTGGGAGGAAAGGCCCCCGAGTCTAAATAAATGGATAAACGGTCCCTTTGAGAAGGACGCTGAGAACACGCAGATCATTTACCGGAGATGAAAAGGACCCGCTCAGCATGGTGTCGTATACCTCAGAGGATGGCGAGAACAGGGAGGAAGGGAACTTTTTTAAGTCCTTCTGTCTTTTGACGCAGTGCCAAGAAAAAGACAGGGCTGTGTTTTCAGCTAGGGAAGTAACAAACGCATGGGAACGGAGCGAGAGGATACCGTGCAGAAAGGTAAAGATTGAGAAAAAAAGAAAAAAAAGGTTGTCCTTGCTTGCTAACGGTGGGAGGGTGGTGGGGAGGAAGAGGAGCACAACTGCCCGTGCCTGGGTTTGCGCTGTTGGCCATCCCGAGGCAGGCAGGATGGACGCCTTTACGGCCAGTCAGAGTCTGCTCACCTCATCTCGTCCCATCTCACCAAAGACAAAGTCAAGGCCCCCACTTTAGGCTGCTGTAACTTGCACTGACTGCACTGGTACCCCCTCCCCGAGCGCAGAGCGTGCCTACGCGGCTACCTCAGGTGACATCCACCCGCGCCCACTCAAACAAATCCCACCCTTCACCTCCAGTCACCGCCGGGGCTCAAAGGGTAAAAGAAATGGGACAGGAATGAAAATACACACCGTTGACTGAGCAGTAGAAGTCAAGTAACTGAACGCACTCAAACTGGGGACGTGAGGGTGCGGAGGAAGCCAAAATGTAACTTAGGAAAGAAGGCGCACGTGGAACCCTGGGTCTGCTGCAGCAAATTCTAACAAAAGGCAGCGACGTGCTGCTCAGAGTGACTGGAAACGTGATGCTAACATCGCAAAAAGAAGGGCAAAAATTAGTTTGGCAGTGAAACGCTCATGTCTGACCTCAGCAGTACTGCACGGCTTGCAGGAGGTTCTGAAGGAAAGGGTAAGTAAAATACTGCAGTGACACATGGCACATGCTGCATCAGGCGCTCAGCAGAAGAGACTAACTCAACAGCTTCCTCATCATGGGAAAACCACTGATCTATCTGACAAAGGAAGAGTGGTCAATCTCATTTACCTGGAATTCAGCAAGGCATCCGATATGGAGAACATGAGGATCGCCAGAAGCTTTGTTATATGCACAAACATCTGATTTGAGGGGAAAAGCAGTCGGCAGAGCGCTGAGCAAGAACATGAGGCTGGAGAGCCATTGCTAACTGATTTTCTCAAGGATCATTCTTGAGTCCAGTGTCATTTAATGTTTTTATTAATAACTTCACACAAATTGCAGAGATTCACTGATGAAATCTGCTGATGTCTTCCCATGTCAGGCCAGATAAAGTAGCATTTGAAATTATGCTGAAAAAAATACATATAGAACGGAGTACCAGAAAGAAGGTAAATCCAGCAGCAAAACACAGATGTGCACTTGAGCATTGTCCCATGAGCTGGGAACTTGCAGCTGACAATAACGGAGGAGAAGACCAGGGTACGTGACCAGGATGGGTTGATCATCATCTGCCACAAGGATACAGCGACAAAAAGCAGCTTCCAGAGACATTTCTTGTGAACATGGTGGTGCCGGTGCTGTGGCACCAGGTCCCCGTGAGTGCTGGGTGGCGCTCTGGTCACCCTTGTGAAGTTTAATTCAAACCAACATTAGACGAGAAGAGCAGAGAGCCTTTCTCACCAGAGCAGCCAAAAGGTGAGCTCCCCTGAAGGACACAACTGCTCTCTAACTACTTCCAGAAGAAGGAGAACTAAGATAAGCTACAAGACAATGTAAAGACAAGGACAGTCCGATACCAAGTTGCCCAAGAATAAATCTGGGCTAGAAACTACAACACAGTTTCTAAAAATTCAGCAAAAACCCTTGGAGCAGCCTCCAGTGGAAAAGCAAAATCTCCAACTCCAGAGTTAAAGCACCACCGAATGCTGCGGTGCCTGTAAGAGCAGACCAAAGGCTCAGTGGCCCCGAAGGTCCCTCCAGTCGTATGTTTTCAGATGGCTCCAGATCAGATCTACCTGTTCACAACATTTCACAGCCCATCCCTGTTCCTATTAACAGCAATCGACCTCCCGTTTTCTTGTAAATCTGCTGTTTCCTGATGTACAATTTGATCTGCTTCCCCTAATTTCCATGTTTATGCCTTACTTAGCAAGACAGAATGCCAGGATGCAGCTGACCCAAGGGCTGCTGCAGACCTTCCTTCTTCTGCCCCAAGCACACACACGAATTCTCCATGGCATCCACAGTGATGCTCCTGTAAAGGCAGCTTGTTCTGGGAATTGAGACCAGCTCCCAGTCATAACCAGTGACCATTTTCTGGAAGAACAAGCCCCATTCTGGCACATGAGCACCTGTGCCATAGAGGAAACAAGGCAGGACACAGAGAGCTGAAGACCACGGCAGCCTTGACGCTTTGTGTGATTTAAACTGATGTACAACTGCATCCTCATTCTTCCATGGCCAGCCATAACCTCTCAAAATTGCCGGTACTGTTTCTTTGCCCTCACCAGAAGCCACTGTAACGTGCAGATAACAATATTTATCATCTTCTTTCAGGTGCTTGAGAAAAATCTTAGATGACCAGATGCCCAACAATCCCCAAGACATCAGTATGAACTACAGGAAGAGGTGTTATCACTTCTCTGGACTGTGGTTAATCTTCCTTTAATCCCTGCAAACACTCTAATGAAGAGCTCAGGATGGGCAGGTCTCAGCATCGTGTCATATCTGGTGTTCTGCCTGCGTTTCCCTGAATTCTGGCCCTTTATGCTTTCCCACCCTGCCCGGCAGCCCAAACCTCAGCACAGACACCACGGACATCTCACGATGGCTAGAAACCATGTGCGTGAGCTACAGGACCCTCTCCATCCAAGCCTGCTACCATGCCCACACCCTGGGTCCTCTTCCTCCCATTCTGGTTTTGCTCTATCTCATGATAACAGGGTACTTCCACACCGAAACACGGGGATTTCTTTTAACTGGGGGGGTCCCTAGAGGGGTAACCTCTTGTCCCAGTAACTAGACATGCTGTTCCTGTACCTGCCACAGCAGCCAACCCACTTCCTACAGCTCCTCTTCCTCCAGCACAGCACAGCTCCCTGCTCCGGGCACTGCTGGCTCCAGCGCGGCTCTGCACAGCCCCAGCCCGCAGGCAGCAGATCAGCCACGGAGGAACCAGAGGACAGTCACTCCAAGGTCCTCCCGCTCTTCACACTGCTGCTAATCCCCTCCCCTGAGCATGGGAGCTTTGCGACACGCAGTGAAGCGCTGTGCCATTAGGCTGTTGCCCCTAAGCTTCCTGAAATAATTCTTCCTAAGTGCTTATTCTTTTACAGTAGAAATTCTTGCTTTTCTCATCAGAGCCATAATTATCCAAAGGATTAACGCTGGAAAGACCTCAAACAGCTATCTGCTGACTCGAGGGCCAGAAAGGTAGCGGAGGAAGCAAGACAGGAGAGCAGATCAGCACAAGACACTTGTCAACTACTTAAAGAGGGCGCAGGTAACTTTTATCCTCTCCAGGACTGGCATTCCTGCAGCAGCAGTTCCGGCAGAGCCCCGCAGCCGCCCGGGGAGGCAGCTATGGCCCCAGGGGTTGTTGGCACTACACAGCACTGCTGGGGGGAAACTACTGGTCTTGTTTTCCACCGCTTTCGCTTAAGAGCAATTTTGCAGCCTGACGATATGCGTCGTGGCATGAACTATCTTGCCAGGGGTGTTGCTTCAACGCAGCGGAGCGTTAGCCATGCCAAGAAAAACAAAGCCACCTATGCCTCGGATGCATCCGGCATCCCCAAACGGGCTAAGCTTTCACCAAGGGCTGGATGCGCCGGCTGCTGGCAGCAGCTTCACAGCCACTGTGGAAAACGCTCTGCTGGGTTTTAATTCCATTTCTAATTACGGTTTACCTGCTACGCGTTATCACGCTTCTATTTCTCACGCAGAGTCTTTCACCTCAATTCCTAACTGGATGAAGACGCTATAATCAGGTTACAGGAAGCGGGAAGGACTGGGGGACAAGGAGAGGAGGGAAGACACGGAGACAGCACGGATGAGCGGAAACCTACAGGCAGAGATGGAAATCAGACCGACAGGCAGAAAATACAGCAACTTGAATCCTGTGCAAAAAGAGCCCTGCGGGCACGTGCATGACACTCGGGGTGATGCAACGAACCCTGCAGAGAGGGCTCTGAAACACAGCCTGCCTCCCGAGATAAAGATAAAATCCGGGTTAAGGCACGGAGCACCGGGGGTCCCTACAACGCCGCCCCCGCCCCAGCTCCTACCTGGTAGATACCTGTCGTGGTCGTACTCGTGTGAGCGCTGCATGTGGCTGTTCTGAGTGAAAGGCTGGTTCCCAAAGAGGTTGTCACTGCGGAGATTGTGGCAGAGCTTCTCCAGGAAGCGGAGGACGTAGGTGATACTGTTTACTGCTGGCAGGTTCAGAGTGTGCTGTTCCCGATCAAACACAGCTGGAGACAGAAACAAACAGAGCCCAACACGTAAACCCCCAGCAAAGGCAGGAGACTACGCCCAGGGCTGCACAGCCAGCTTCTGTATCTCAGCATCGCTGGTCTAGACTAGAGCCAACAAAAGCCACTGCCTTCCGCTGGCTGAGCGCTGGCGAGCTCGCTTCCCCGGGACAGGCTAAAACCAGTCTGCTGCACCCAGCGTCAGGTACGGGGCTGCAGCGCCCGAGAAGCCGCGTTCGAGGGAACGGAAAGGCATTCAAGGAGGGGTCTGCGCTCCCAGAGCATCCGGGCAACCGCGGGCTCAAAAGCAAAATTAAAACCCGGGGTATTTCTTTGGCTTTCCATCAGGAGTTCTGACAATCCCACCCGTTTCGCCTCCTCCCGGGGGCTCGGGCAGTGCTGGGGGACGATGGGTGAAGCACACCGCTGCCCGGGCTGATAGCAGGGCCGCGCGCTGCCTTCTCCAGCAGCTGTGCCTGGAGGCCACGCTCAAACCAGGGCACCGCTCTGCCCTGAGCCAGCCACTAGCTGCTGCTTCGCTGACGCGGATGTCTGGCAAGAACGAGAAGACAGAAATCTTCTGTCTGCCCCTGGCCCGCGACCGCACCGAGCTTCAGGAGAGACATCTTCCAACGAGCGAATTCTTGCAACGACATCGCTGAAGGCAAAGTGCTGCAGGCCAGTTCTCACCTGAGATGACCTCTCCCCCGTGGCCTTGTTTTAAGAAGGAGAAGACTGTTTTCTGATGGTAAGCGCAATCAATGCAGGCCTGTACTGCTTGCTGCAGGACAACAGAAGCTCGAGCTGGTCCAAAATGGTCCGGCAGCTGCTGAACTTTCTTCTTGTCTAGGTGGGGCCCAGTGCTGCCGTTCTTGTTCAAGTAAATGCAAACTGCCAAGATGAGAAACGTGTTTGCCATTAACCCACTCAAGAAAGCAAGAAACAGATGCCTAAAATCCAGCCTGACAGATGCTGAGATTTTAAGACTCTCAAATCGCTCACAAAGGGGAATCCACCACGACTGCCTGTCTGCACCCTAACAGCGGAGCCACTTGTAGAAGGGAACCACCTCCAAAATCTTCCTGCCTCACACTCACCTTCCAAGCTCCTGCTGTTTCTCCTATGCTTTTCCCAGCACTCGGGCTCCCAAAAGCAGGCTGCAGAGTGGTTCCCATGCCAGCCAGGTAAGGTGCCTGCGATGCTCAAAGGAGATGAAGGAATGCGGCCCCCGCTTTTTGGGAAACTGGGTTCTTTAGGTTCCTCTGAAGATTGGCCAATTACGTTCTGGGGAAACAGAGGGCCCAGCCCAAATCCAGTGCTTGACCGAACGTAAAAAAAGCAGCTTTGCATTGGACTTTCCTGCCCAGGTTCATCTTCAGCTACAGCTGCAGCAGAGCATATACTCTGCACTGCTGCGTCTACTCCTTCCCTGCTCCCTCTCGTCCCTGTTTGCCTCAATATCCCGGCTGAAGCTGAACAGATCATTGCCACCGTCGTTCAGCAGTTGTTCTGCACGTTGCTGGAGCTTCAGCAGCTGTGCCCAGCACGGTTCGGGAGAGCTCGCGCTCTGGACTCACGAGAGGCGCCGCACACCGTACTGCCCCTGGGCACGACGGGCCACGAGGAGCGCCCTTCGAGGGCTGCGGAGTCACTACAGCATGCACGTGGTAACTCAGGGAAAGGGTCTGCGCTGACCAGACAGACTTGCAATCCTCCTACAACTTCATCATTTCCAAAACCACCAGAGATATAAACGAACGGCTGATCTGAACTCGTGTGCCTCTCTTTTCCTCCTGACCCACTCCCTATTAGGCCAGCCTTTCTGGGATGGTAACGTCTGCTGGTGTGCGGGTTTGGGAAGAAATGGGAACGTCTGAATGCGTCGCTGTCTGACTGATGCAGCTCCTAACTGTGCGATCTTGTCAAGAATGTGGTTTGAGACCCTTACCTGTGGGAGCCTGCATGGCAGAGCTGGGGATTGTAGCAGCGTCCTGAGGCACAGTGCTTGTGTCTGGTTCTGGGGTACTGGTTGTTGGAGAGGTGGGTGCTGGGTTCAGCAATGTCCTAGGTTTCCTCTGCAGAAAAAGAGGAGATATTTCTCCCTTTATCCCTGCTCTCCTTCACCACCCGTGATCACTACACTCTCTCCTTTGCATCCAACAGACAAGGCACTGTGGAACATGACACACTTCTGATGGTGATGACGGGGAGTCTCAAGAACCTAGTAATCAATATAAACCACAATCCTGAAAAAATAACAAGCCGGAGATCTGCCGCCTCTGCTTGACTTAGACTAGCTACACACGATGGATGGAAGAGCTAATTCCACCGTTTGGCCATCCTGTCATGATCACAGCATCTGCCATGCTACTTCACAGCTAATGCAGCTCCAAAGACACAGTTTCTTGATGGAAATGATCTTTAGGATACAGACATTCTCTACAGCTCCGGGGCTGGACTCTGAGGGATATTCCCAGCCCACACACCCCTTTGGTCTCCTACTTGCTGCAGTCACACAGCCAGAGGCTGAGACAAACGTGCACAAACACACGCATGCACCATCCCATGGCAGAACTTGCAGCACCTGCTTTTCACCCGCCTGCATCAGCATCAGCTTTTACCTTACTGCCAGGCTTGGGACCTCTCTTTCTGGGGAATTTCAAAGGCTCCACTGACTTGGAGGGTGTAGGCATGGGGTGATGGATTAGCGCTTTGGTCGTTCGACCACGCTTCTTCCCTGTTTTGCGACGCCTTTGCCCTTGTTGATGCCCCAAAACAGTCTTTGTGCTACTGTGCATGCTAGGTTTCTCCGAGTTTACTTCGGAGGCAGGTAAAGGGCTCTTTGGAATCACAACTGAAATAAAAAGAGAAAAAGCAAATATAATTAAATCAGGCGAGAATGAAAACAAGAGCAGCCTCCATCTTTAAACAGTGTCACATGGAAAAACCTGGAGTATTCACGGCCCCCTGAATGGAGGCTACTGCTCTCCATGCCAGAATAAAAACCAAACGCACTGGTCCTCGGTTCAGCACTTCAGCTGTGGGACACTGTGGCGTAGCCTGGATGGGCTGAACTCCAGAAGGATCACGCTTTCAGCCGTACCTTCCTTCCTGAAAATAACTGGCACCTACACCTCTTCCTTCTGCGAGTGGTGACCTGCCAGCGATCACGTAAACTGCACTGAAAGCATTCCGAGGGGAAGGATCAGTCAAGACCTGCCGGATAGTCACAGAGCCAGTGCTGGGCTGGAAATCCCCTCTCTCAAGGCAGAAGTCAAATTTGCTCTGTCCCTAAATTAACAGTGAACTGCAGTGGAAGGTACCAGCTCCATCCTCTATGCCTGCAAGGACTATTGCTCCCGGCCCTGAGTAATAGCTCATCTCGGTGAGATCAGCTGCCCTGCTCCTCTCACGTACTGCCAGAGGTAAGCGAAGTGCCAGCACACGGCCCGTTCCTTCTTATCTTCTCGTGCTTTCCATGACAAAACCAGGTTTCTGGTGTATTTGCCCACAAATCCCCTGAATTCGGTCATTCATCTTTCCCAAGTCCTGCTGAAGGCTCGAGATGAGCAGGCTCAGCTCAGCAGACCAGTATTTCCTTTAGATTTAAACTTCTGCTAAAAAGCAACAAAACAAAACCCTCCTAGATTTTGAAAAAACCCACAGTCACCTTTAGCATGTCTCATTTCTCACACCTGGAAACCTCGCTGTGTATTCAACACGGGGGCTCTGAATTTGGAAAAAAGCCCCACTTTTGAAGCGAGGGGCTTTATAGTTAAGGAGAAAATCTCGGCCAAGGAAACAGAGTGCAATAAGAGATTGATACCAGGAAGGCACACAGCCCGAACAGTGGCACAACTGTGGGTATATAGAGAGATTTTTAAGGTTTTTCTAACGAGGGTTTTATGAGCAGTTACTGCGAGGACCGACTCATTCCCTTGGCACAAAGACACCGTTTCCTGCCGACAGCTCAGAAGCAGCAGCGATCTGAGCCGGGTCCAACTTTCTAAGGGTCTGGAGAAGATCAGTGGGCTGCAAGGTGACAGCAGCAAGCCCCGAGTCAGGAGATACTCCAGGCACGGGGCAGCGAGCTGACGGCTCGGTTAACCGCTTCACTGCTACCCAGAGCACAGACGGAGCGAACGGCATGGCTGGTATGGGGACATCTCTATAAGGTCCCATCAGTGGCAGCTTATTATGGCCTTACGTGAACGAGCCACTGGAGGTGAAGGATCCTGCTTTGCTCTTCTGGTCTGACTCAACTCACCACCTTCGACTCTGGGGTACCCTGTGCTCTCCACGGGCAGACTGGGTGTGAGCCTGGCTGCCGGGTCCGAGAAAACCTGAGTTTACTCAGGCAGCTCAAAACCGGGACTGGTGTTATCTCGTGGCAGGACCAGATGACTTCACGCGGGCGGACATGCTGGCCAGGCTCTCCTCCAGGTCCAAGCTGCCGTCGGGGCTCCCAGTCTCCAGCCACATGGGCATTTCTGTCTCGTTGGCAGTGCCGAAGGCGGCCGTGCAGGGGGCAAGAGGGCAGATGGAGCCGACCCCCAGCTGCCAGCTCAGTGTCACGGCGAGGCCACCTGGCCGGGGCACGTTTAGGACGCAGAGGTCAGCAGCTACGGCAGAGAAGGGCCAGGAACACCAGGCGGCACTCCTCCTGCTGCCGGCAATGACTGCTGCCACTGGCAAATCTGGTTTATGCTTCCACTGGCTGCTGGGAGGTGATGAACTCTGCCGTCCCTGCCCTACCACACTGAGCTCCTGCGTGTTTCTATGAGTAACCTGCACAAAAAGTGAAGTGCAGAATGTCCTGCGGTTGTCTTCGGGCGGTTTACACAAACCCTAACCTCCCTTTGCGCCGGTGCAAATAACACGGTGCATGGTGCATCCAGGAATCAGCCCCGTTCCGCTTGTCACGTGGGCAGGGCAAGAATTCTGGTGCCCTCAGGATTTATTTATTTTTTTTAAATTTTATTTCCTTGTTTTTGTGCGTCAGGGTTCTGTATCAGATGCTGGGGAGAAGTACACAGTCATTCAGGGATCCATCTGCTTTCCAAGTAATGTCTTTTTTTGTGTCAGGCAGATACAGAGAATCACGGTAAAAATTGGGTTTTACTACTCCTTGTTTGAGATGTTAATATTAACAGCAAGACTACTTTGCTGGCAAGAAAAGGAATATGATAGCACAAGTGCTTCTGACACTTGATGGTTTTCCAGGACAGTGAGTGTCACCTGCTACAGGTGACATCTGGCACCGAGAGGAATGGCACAGATCGGGCAGGCTCCGATCACTCACTCGCCGTGCCTCAGCCTTACGTGTGCACGGCTGACCTCAGCGGAGAAATATGTGTATTAAAGGATTTACTAGAATCCCACAGGTTGATAGAACAAGGATAAACACAGGTAAAACGCTCTGTACTTCAAAGGAACTCTTCAGCATCAAAGGGATGTGGAAAACAATACGGGGGGCGTTTCGTTTGCAGTCTGCACCAACGCTAAATGTCTAAACCAAGCTGTGCTGCAACGAGGTTTCTCTAAGCTGGAAGAGAAACTGAGGATTCTACAGACAAGCTGTGAAGCAAATACATGATCTCAGTTTTCCTAGCGAAAAACCCCCAGAAACGGCGCGTTTGGGAAGTGGGGATGCAGCAGGCAGAGCTGCTGACCCGCACCCCGGGCTCCGAGGTTGGAACCCCATCGCAGAGAATTCCCAGTGCCGGGGAAAAGGAGACTGATGTCAGGTGAACTCCTGGTGTGCGAGCTTTCACTATATAGTTTTATAATAAAAAATGATTTCATCTTTTGGTACAATAAATACTAGAAAGATCTATTGTCCGCTTCAGCCGTAAAGATATTACAGGTAACGTGAATTTGTCAGGTTGAAAGAATCAGTTTTGGTTTTAGGGCAACAGAAGCCCGTCGCTCGCTGCGGGCAGACCGCACGATGGGAAACCTCATTTCATTCAGCCACGCCAGAGGAGTTTCCGCGGGTCTGCCACCCCCGGCAGCTCGTCCCTGCCACAGCCCCGGCTCCCGCAGGGACGGAGGAGCTGCTACAGCTCCGGAGACCGTTCAAGGAAACAGGCGAAGTTACATCGAAACGTGCAGCCAGCTCAGGGCATAAACAGACAGAAAATGACCTAGATTGTTGCTTTGTGCCTAACAGTACTGCTGAATACAACAGTGAATACATCGCTGAATATGCACTAATATTTTTTCCTGTGGCTGCTTCAATGAGACTGATATAACGCACAGACATTTTTCTGACCCGGAGTGATTTAATGAAACAAAATCTTATCATCCCACGATCCAGCGCCGTTCAGCAGACCTGCCTGGCTTTTTGTTTGATTTGAACCAGAATCTAAACCACCAGCCTGTGCCGATTCATTTCTCTTGCCCCTACCAGACGTAGTGGGCTGCACGCGATCAGCGCGACGGAGGAGACACCGACCACTTCAGAGCAGACTCATCCCACCGCACAGCAACGGCGCAGCCCCAAAACCACAGTCACGGCCGGCCACGCTGCTGGCTCCTCGCCGCGGCATTTATAACCGACTCCTAAAGGAGCCTAAAGTTTTTGCCAGGTGCCTGTTGCTCTCCTTCAGGATCTCAGCCCCCGATGTTACGAGGCCACGGCCAAGGAGCAGAGGACTGGGGTGGGAAGGAGCAGTGCAGAGCGCTCGGCCCCATTTCCACCCCCCCGGTGCCTGACGAGCTCCAGCAGTGTAACGGCCGTGCCCAGCAAGCCGGCTTATCTCGCTGCTGCAAACCATTGCCCACATATCCTTTAACTGCCAAAAGCTTCGATTTACTGCGTCTTATTCAGCTGGCGATGGTGCCAGCCCCACAGCGAGCATCTGCCAGGGACATCCCCACCTTCTTCTTCCTTGTACCACTGTCTTCGCCCCACCGTGAGCCATTGAGAGGAGCCAAATTTCCAGAAAATCAAGTGGGACCCTGTTACTTAAAAAAATAAGTTTGCTGTTGCTGAGGAAAACAGTGTATTTCTGCCCCACAGCTTTGGTGCTCACATGAGCTCCGAGCAATCTAAGACAACCCCAAGGCTGGCCTTGCTTTAACGCAAGGAGCTGGGCCACACAACCCCCAGAGATCCCTTCCGACCTGAATTATTCTGTGATCTGAACTCGTGGTTAATCATTTCAGCTCATTAATGGAACAGAAAACTAAACAACAGAAGTTTTGTGCTGGCTGAACTCTCTTGTTTTGGGTCACACAGGCATCCAGCAGGAGGGCAGACACAGAGGAAGGGGCCGGCTCCTTGCGGGGCCGGTTGGCATCGGTTCCGCGTGGCTGCAGCGCGAAACATCACCCTAAAGACGCAGGATCAAACATCGCTCAACTCAGAGCCAAAGAAAGGACGGCCGCCACTGACCGGGCTATTAATCACTGAAGGATTAGTTTAAACAAGAGTTCTGAGCTTCCTGCAGAAACGAAGACACTTGACAGAGAATTCAAGACTTCAGGCTCTGTTTCCTAACGCCGAAACATCCCTCGCCAGTTGACACACGGCACCGGCAGCACCGGCAGCTGCCCACCGCGCTGTGACTCAAACTATCAGTTACAGAAGACTCCGTAAAGTTGCCGTCCCCACTTTGAGGGTTAGCCAACACTAGAAAGCAGCGTTTGTCACTCAGCCGTTTATCTCAGGCTTGCCACAGCTTGAAGGAGACAAAATTATGTTCTTGGGATAAGAACAACAAAGCCAAAACATGTAGGATAATATGGAACAGAAGAGTTGAAGATGGAGAACGGTTTCTTACCTTTCTCTCCGATACACCAGCTATTCAACCGCCTGTATTTACCAACCATTCTATGATTCTACGACCACAAAACGCGAAATCTCTACTTTATGTGCTAAGGGCTACTCTACTCTCAGATGCAACCGTAGCTCACACCCCTTCTCTCTAGAGATACCAGTAATGGCCATGACAGTGTCCCGAAACACAGGGGGTGGTTGCTGAGAAGACTGAAAATCCCCTTCACATCCATTTTAAAGCACCTATGAAGAATGCTCTGTAGGCCACTCATCCAGTGGTTTTTTGGTGCTCCAGCTGCCCCTTGCCCCTTCTTCAGCACTGCACGGTCAGAAGCATGACCCAACGAGGTGGGCTAGAAAGACAGGTTGAAGATAAGCAATCTTCTTGTGATCTGGCTGAATGCTTCCCTGGCTGCAAGTTCAAGCCGAGACATCCTGAAGGCTGGAGCTGGACAGGAACCAGAGCTTGGTGCCTGCCCGAGAGTAAAAGGTAAAAGCTTCAAACCTCTGCAATTCTACCCAAAGCAGAGACCGTCATCACTGGCCACCACACGCAGGACTGGGACCTAGATAGGGGCTCTGGGAAGGCTCAGTATTTGGTACGTGCTGAGCTCTCAGGAGGTGAGGCAGACATAACACAGGAGGGAAGGTCAGGGCATGGGTGGGAGACACGGGCTCCTTGCAAGGACAGGGATCAAAAAAATCCTCCAAATCCTGGAATTTAGAAGTGAATGCAGTTATTCTGATAATTCCTTATCTGCTGCAGGGATTCCTGCTCTCCAGCCTAAAACGTCTGCTGAGAGATCAGAAGATATATCTAATACAATAATACAGCGAGAGGATCCAAGCTCTGCCTGATTCAGCATGTTTGAGGTGTTCTCATAATCAGTTAACTCCCAAAGACGTGTACTCTTTTTACACAGGACTTGTCTAGTTTCAGCTTTCGACTACTGAAGTTTGTTGTTGCCTTTGCTGGAAGCCATGAGGCACTTCATCCACCGATCCCCTCCCAGACCTCACTGGCTGGTGCTTACACGGCAGCACGCACAAGAATGCAAAACCACGGTCCCTAAAACTGTCTCCGTCCTGCTCGCCCTGACGACCAGGCTGCGTTTTAATGTCTGTTTTGGGGCAGGACATACATAGGCACATGAAGTACCCCACCTGGAGTACTGCATCCAGATCTGGAGTCCCCAACATAACAAGGACATGGACCTGCTGGAGCGTGTCCAGAGGAGGGCCACGAGGATGATCCGAGGGCTGGAGCACCTCTCCTATGAGGAGAGGCTGAAAGAGTTGGGGCTGTTCAGCCTGGAGAAGAGAAGGCTCCGGGGAGATCTTATTGCGGCCTTCCAGTCCCTAAAGGGGGCCTACAGGAGAGCGGGGGGGGGACTTTTTACTGGGGCATGTAGTGATAGGACGAGGGGGAATGGCTTCAAACTGGAAGAGGGCAGGTTTAGATTGAACATTAGGAAGAAGTTTTTCCCTTTGAGGGTGGTGAGGCACTGGCACAGGTTGCCCAGAGAGGTTGTTGAGGCCCCAACCCTGGAGGTGTTCAAGGCCAGGCTGGACGTGGCCTTGGGCAACCTGGTCTGGTGGGAGGTGTCCCTGCCCATGGCAGGGGGGTTGGAACTCGATGATCTTCAAGGTCCTTTCCAACCTAAACCATTCTATGATTCGATGATTCTATGAAGAAGAGCTTAAAGCTAAAGCAATGCCTTATGTATTTGCTGAAGCTGAGAAAGGCTCTGAACATTCATCATGAGTGTCCCGTTTCTTAAAGGCTTACAAATCTGCACAGTCTGGAGCAGCAATTTTCTTATTTTAATTGTTTGCATGCATTTGGATGTGCTCTATGCACTGCAGATGCCACTGTACATCCCACTGGCACAAGCTGTGGCATTTTTAGGGTTGTTTTATTTACAAAAATAAACCAACTAAAAAAAAAAGAAGCATCTCAAGAGTCCCAGTGATACCCCCAACTGCGATTTGCTTTTAGCACAAGTCGCACATGTACAGATCTCAAGGCAGCATTCCTGTGCACCCTAAACCACACCGGTAATTACACTCGGCACTTCCCGAAGGCAGCGCAGCCAGGGATCCTACAAACCTTCCCGGGGGTCCACCGCACCTCGCAACGCATCTCAGAGAGGCTGGGCAACACACTGACAGCCTGAAGCGCCAGACCCATAACACTACTGCAAAACGTCCCAAACGTCCCACCTCTAATCGTAACCACACACGGATACGCGAAAAAGAACAGCGGAAGATTGCAGTGGGCACTACTGGAGCTGAAGACCAGAAAAGCCCTACTCCAGACATGCAGGATCTGCTTATACAGATCAAACCCCAGAACTCACCCCCCAAAGAGACCTCTGCATCCACCACCACAGCTCTCCTGTGCATCACTGTCTGCCCCACTCACCCAGTCATTTGCTAAACCCAAGTAGCTCATTTTACCCAAGCACAAAGTGCATCTGGCTAAAACATTTTCCGAAACAAAACTGAGGCTTTATCCAATAACACGGCCCCCAAGAGGAATCGGACCGGCTCAGGCAGCGTCAATACAGCTTCTCTACCAGAAACCCGGCCTTGCAAACCTGGAGGAGTCTGGACCACGTGGAGGAATGTGACCCAGCCTGCCCGCCTCTCCATAAAGCCTCCAAGATCCTCGCCCGAGGCTTTTATGAGAACTAAAAAGCCATGGCATAAGAAGGAAGGTTTCTACAGGGATAAATCAAGGGTTAGAAGAGGTGGGGGCAAAGTCTTTCTTACAGAGGAAAGAGGTCTACGTGGAGTGCACGGGGATCCACAGCGGAATCCGCCCTGCTCAACGTATTCACGAGTGACCTGGCGAGGGGATAAGCCAGGTGAGAAAGTTTTCTAATGATTCACACATCCCAGGGCAGACAGGACGGTGGCAGCCCGTGAGCAGCTCCAGAGATAAGCTAGGAGACTGAGTTCCAGGGCATGAAAACAGCAGGTGACCGTCACACCAATAAATATAAAGCAATGAGCGTGGAGAAAACCACTCCTACCTTCAGATGCAATAGGATGGGCTCCGAGCTGCCTGGTGCTCCTTCAGGAGGGAGAACTTGGTCTATAATGGTCACTGCACAAGAACATCAGCTCAAAGCACAGCAGTGGCCAGAAGGAGCCAGGGAAAAAGATTCCGCTTTGGAAAAATAAGAGATCAGGCACAGTAGAAAGCAACTGAATAGAAATCCTCATTACACTGGTTGAAAATCAAGCAAAAAGCCCTCAAACCTGCAGCTGATCCCCGGAGTCTTGTTTCCACAGAGTTCCAGCCTTTCCGGTAGATCTTCAGCCAGGGCTAAGCTCTGCCTTGCCCCGCTGCATGCCGAGAGCCCCCCGAGTCTGCCCTTCAACGCTCTGATTAAGAAAACTCTTTGATCAGATTGAGCATTTTTACGAGTTCCTTCACACCTCTTCGACTCTTCTGCCCAGCGTACAACGTAAAATATCTTTTAGTGTTTTTAACCGGATTCCAGCGTCATTTCAGAGACGGTAACTCTTATTACTTAGCAGTTATTGACCATTTTTAGAGTATAAACACATGTGTGCAGCTATTCCTCAATGCAGGGGGAGAGCGCTTTGAGACCCGGCACAACAAGTGTTACGGATGGGCACCACAATAGACTTATTCATCAAAATGCCCCGGGGGTCAGCAAAGGCTCCATTCCGCTGATGGCAAAATAAACAGAGATAAGTGACTGGCTCATGATTAGAGACAGACAGTGACAGCGCTGTGAAGAGCAAGGATGCCCAAATCGTTGTCCTCAGCAAAAGTCATTTTCAGTTTAGTGCTGAGCAGGCAGATTTGCTTAGTCCCAAAACCCGGGTCTTATTTTCTCCCCCACACAGCAAAGAAATTAACTGCTTTGTATCCACTGGGTAGCATTATAAAATGAATGGGCAAACTGCATTATGTATCTTTTTTATAAAAGACTGCAAAGGGTGGCATTTGGAATCATGCCTGCCACCCCTGGAGCAGCCAAGCAAGCGTCTCCCCAAATAGCAGCTCATAAGCTCCTCATCTCTCAGCACGTTTGCTGTGGAACATCTGCATAACCAGCCATAAACATCTCACGCTGCCAATTACGTGGCTGGAGCTTGGAGGAGCAGCACATTCCTACTTCTTCACGGAATCCCAGACTGGCAGAGGTTGGAAGGGACCTTCGGAGATCATCTGCTCCAACCCCCCTGCCAAAGCAGGGTCACCTACAGCAGGGTGCACAGGATCCCATCCAGTTGGATTTGGAATGTTTTCAGAGAAGGAGACACCACGGCCTCTCTGGGCAGCCTGTGCCAGGGCTCTGCCACCCGCACAGGAAAGAAGTTTTCCTCATGCTCAGATGGAATTTCTCATGTTCCAGTTTGTGTCCATTGCCCCTTGTCCTGTCACTGGGCACCACTGGAAAGAGTCTGGCCCCATCCCCTTGCCACCCACCCTTTAGATATTGATCATCATTGATGAGATCCCCTCAGCCTTCTCTTCTCCAGGCTGAACAGCCCCAGGGCTCTCAGCCTCTCCTCACCAGAGAGATGCTCCAGTCCCCTGAGCATCTTCGTAGCCTCCACTGGACTCTCTCCAGCAGTTCCTTCAGCCCCTCTTTTCCCTGCCATCCCCTCTTCCAGCTCCCAGGAGGCAAAGCAAAGGAGCAGAAAGACCATGCTGGGAACGGACCTGGCACAGGCATTTACACTGCAGAGAAAAATGGCAGTTTTGGACAGTGGGGCTGGTTCGAGGGATGTAGTGTGCAGATCTGGATTGCACAGGAAGCCCTCAACAGAATTGCAGCCCGCACTGCAACAGCGCTGTTATTTATTTTATATGGAGTATCCTCATCACTCTTAGAGAAATACCTGCTTGTATGCGCCAGTGTCCAGCAATCTTTGCAGCCCATTTTTGCAAAGCTGGTGGCCTTGGCTTGCGCTCTGGGTGCCAGCATCACAGAATCACAGCTGGGCACCACTGAACAAAGACTGTTCCCATCCCCCTGGCACCCTCCCTTTATATCTTTATAAGTACTGATAAGATCCCCCCTCAGTCATCTTTTCTCTGGACTAAAAAGCCCCAAGTCCCTCAGCCTTTCCTCCTAAGAAAGATGCTCCAGTCCCCTAATTATCTTTATAGTCCTTTGCTGTACCAATCTGTACAACCTTTGTTGTTTTTTATTTCTCCAGTGCTCGGACAACTCAACTCCGGCTCCAGTTCTGCGAGGCCAGTCAGATGCTCTTTCGCAGGCACAGCCGAGAGCCCAGTGGCTACCAGCTCCCCCAGCCCGTCTGAGCACAGCTCCTTCTCCCAGCCCAGCTACCAGGTCGGACAACACGGAGCTGCAATGAGCCTACCAGGGCATATGGTTCAAATGCAGAGGACAAGCAAACGTCAAATTTGTACAATCACCCTCTTCACACCCCAAATTAGCAGTTTTCCTCCTGTCCCCATCCCACTACCTCTTATTCCGAATAAACCGGCTGCAACACAACCTGGGTTCTTGCTTGCTGTGATCATAGAATCATAGAATGGTTTAGGTTGGTAAGGACCTTGAAGATCATCGAGTTCCAACCCCCTGTTAGTCTCATCTTCTCCCGCCTACTGCAAAAATAAAGCTGTTGTAACTGTGTGTTGTTTTAATCACCTGTGAGGCAGCCATGGAATTAAAACAGAGAAATTCTGAACTCCAAAAAGAGGGATGAGAACTGAGCTGAGCAGCTCCAGTGTGAGAAACGCATCAGCAGAGTTGAAACTCAAGCTCCTGACTGAGGGGATGCGCCAGCGGGTGGGAGAGGGAGCGCCAAGAGAAACGGCAGCACCGATATTTCTTGGCAAAGGCAGAACAAGATCAAGTAAAAAGCTGAACTTCAATATTCAAGCTTTATTTGATCACCCCAAAGCCAGGCTGGGATCATCTCCTGCATGACAGTGCCCGTGGACACGTGGTGAGTTCTCCAGCAGCAACCGCAAGATCCCGGCTGTTCAGCGCGCGGTACCCGAGCAGCGCTGGCACCTTTGGTCCTCACACAGACACCAACAACATAAACTCATTTCCACACCTCAGGAAAACCCTCGTACTGCAGCTCTTCCAGGCTTAGTGCTTCAGGAGGGGCCGTCAGCAGAGCGTGCACCCGCACAGGGCTGCCAAAACCACCCGGGATGACTGACACATGTCTGGTCCACGTAGCAGTCCTCAAGAAAATCCCAGAGCCGTGGTCTTAGGAAGCAACCAGCCTGCAGACAGGGTAAGACTCCAGCTCGTGCAGGCACGTCCCAGCCAACCTGAACTACCCCTGGAGCAGGACGGAGGTCACTCGTTTCTTCACAGACCCACAGCCCGCGGGAGGTCCGCGAGGGCACGGCTATACTGCTATTTATATCCAGCTAGCTGAAGGACACACATTCAGTTAAAATACGTGGCGTGAGAGGCCACCACAGTCCATCTACTGACTGATCACGTCTTCTGCCCCTGGGAGTTAATTATCAACGGGTTTCCAAAACCCCATGTTGAGAATCAAAATGTTTCTGTGCTCTTGCCGTATTCAGCCTATTCAGGACCGCTCCTGGGGTTTCTGCTTGTTCCCATCTTCTCTGAAGCTCGTTTTTTTTAGCTTTGGCTTCCTGGTTAAACATTACCAGAACACCTTCAACATATCAGTGCACAAAGAACAAGGAGACTGCTAGGTGGGTGCGGTTTATTCCACCTTTTGTTCTTTTTTAAAGCTGTTCAGAAGTTATAAAAATACCGAAGATCAAGAGGAGAACCGTGACGAGCCGCTAAAGGTCCGATCTTTATAACAAGTGGGGCTGTATCTTCCGTATGAAGTTCCCACATACAATAAAATGTATGCTGTAGCAACACGTACCTGTTCACCAAAACCAGGGCCAGAGCTGGGCTCAACAGCATTTACTTCCTCTCTCCAAAAAACGGGGAGGAAACAAAAAAATGAAGAACCTACCCAGCAGGTCACGAGAGGATGATGTAATGTCCCACAGAGACACAAATGTTATAAAATACCACGAAAACAGGCCAATTTCTCCAATATGTGCATATGCTGCTTCAGTCAGAACCATCCCATTAACCGTGCGCAGCCTTTACAGACCTTTGTGAGAAGAGCCTGGGCGATGATTCTGGTTCCTCCAGCACTTGCCCGCATCAGAAGCGGCATCCCTACAAGGGACCGAGCTCCTGTCACCAACGGCTAGCGCACGCGTGCTGCTGACAGGCAGAAACTACGCGTGGAGCCTTAAACCCTCGATGCGAAGCTTCTTAGTACTGTTTAGAACACTTCATCTACATGGGAAACTGCTCTCCCTGGGGCTCTCCCGAAGATACACAAACTGTTACACTGGGCATACTTTTACCTTCTTTAACTCTGCTTCCAAAGCAGAAGGAGGGTCAGGCAGAGACACCGGCGCTGCTTGTAACCAGCAGCTCAGCACACCCCGAGTCAGGCACTTTTAGACCCCCAGAAATAAAAGCCCTGGAGCTCTTCCTTCAGTCTGTCCAATTCCATCCTGAAAGCACTCGGACCTTCAGCCTACAAAAGCCCGGCCCTGCACCACGTCCCAGCAGCAGAACTGGTGTTACTGGGCAGAGATCGTGCAGTAACGGAGCGGCGACCCCAGGGCTATCCGCCCAAAGAGAGGAACGTTTCAACAGCGATGCTCCTGTAGGAATGTCCCGCCAGGGCTCAGGAACGCCCTGGGATGTCGAAACCCTGTTTTGGGCCAGGAAGCAGGGTGGAAAAGGGAAGGAAATGTCCTGAATACAACCCAGCCTCTCTGGATTATGAAATATTTTAGAATAAAACAGATGAGGAAAAGTCAAGTTGGGAGGAAGGCCTAGACACTGAGATTAAGGGCACACTGGGGGATGGTGGAAATTCTGCCTTTCCCAGGTCAGCTCCTCTTCTCAGATGCTCTTGCCGGTCCCAAGACACGGCACAGTAACATCAGGTCTCTGACATGCTCAGGCACCGTCAGCACCCAAAGAGTGTCGGGGGAGCAGCACACCCTCCTGCAGCACTGGGCTGCTCTCGTCCAAGCCCCCAGACCTCCAAAGCCAAGGCGTATTCCAGGACACACATCCCAGCCGAGCCAGGATTACTGCTAAGCGCCTTGGCTCTGTGCTCCAAACAGCTCAAGAGTTTTTTCTTGGGATCTTCCCATAGCGCTCCCAAAGGCAGCAACACCAAGGCACCATGGCTGCACGTGCATTAGACTCGCGGATAAAAGAGAAAATGTTGAACTTCTTTGTGTAACCTTCTCCTGCCGTTGGTACATAAGCTCTACCTGTGTGGTCCCAAATCCAGCCACCCCGACACAAACAAAGGCCACCCAGCTTGATGTACGAGCTCCAACTCCCAGCTCAGTCCTAAACTTACACTAATTAATATTTTCCCATCTCCTCCAAGCAGGAAAGCACAGGAGCTCACCTGAGTGTCACCCTGCCAGCTACTGCTCATGAGGCTCCTCCACTCACCGCCGTGTTCTCGCCCCAAAGGAGGAAGAGAAACCAAGCAACACCAAAAATAAAGTCATAAAACACACATTACCTTCACCCATTGGCAGAAAATCTAGCATCTGATCATCATCTTCGTTTGAAGACACCATGCAGTTAACCAATAAAGCACACGGCAGCAACGGTGGCGAGAGACGAAGAACTTCATGAACTTTCTATCCAGGGTCAGCATTTGGTGCCTCTCTGTTACCTCCTGGAGCCGTCGCTCCCGGCGCAGCGCCCGCGCAAGGGCAGGCCAGGCGCCGCCGGCACGCTCGGGTCTCCTCGGCAGCACGGGCGGGCTGCGTAACGCGTGCAACAGATGGCGAGTCCAGGAGTGGATGTGAGCTCCGCTTCAACATATCCCCATGGTAACTATCTAAAACTATTAACTTTTGCTTGCTTTGCGAGCAGAGGGAAACGCTCTCGAGGCAGCTGAGCCCAGGGAGAGGGAGCAGCGGGCTGACAGCTCGCAGCAGACCCAGGCGAAGGCGGTCAAGACCCGAGCACCGGGGTCTCCCGTGCCCTCGCTGCAGCTCCCCATCAGCCTCGGCACAGCGGCCGGGAGGAGGACGTGCTCCGCATTAGCTCTCCCCGACCCGGCTGGGCGCTGGGCCTCTCGGCCAGCTGGGCTGGTGCCAAGGTTGCAGCTCCACTCCTCCAAATTCCAGCGCGCCGGAGCTGCTTCCAGCTCTGCCCGCCCAGCCTTAACGCTTTCACTGCTGCCCCTCTTCCACAGCCAGCACGGCGTCACCCCGCTCTCTGTTACGGAGCATCCAGAAGGGTGGAAAAGGGTTTTAATGAACCCACCAGGGAACTCCAGAGGAAACCAGCATCAGTGGGAGGCATAGCCCAACCCATAGTCTGAGTTACAGTTACAGCCTTTCACGGCTGTACTTGTGACTGTGGTTGCTGCGGGCTGCGTGTGTCCCTGCATCCTTGTTTTTAAGGTTACAGTATTTCCCTGCCCTCCAGCAGTGATGCACTGAACGTGGTCGAGCAGACTTAAGGGACACTGTTACAGTGGAAGAGGTGTGTGCATGCATGTGTGTGTGTGGAAGGTCCTTGTGCGGGTACGGATTAAATCCGGATTTCTCAGGACCTGGAAAACGAGCTGCTTTTCAAACCGTGAGGGAAGACTGTCCCTGCCACAGCATCTTCCAGCAGCATTACTGGTGGGACCATGCACAGAGCCACCAGCGCTCAGCGTAAGCAGGGCTCCTGGGGGGTCCTGTGAACATCTCACATTTTCTGAGGCAAATCACAGCTCCTGATACTGTAGCATAAACGCCAGAAAAATGCCTGCATTTCTTTGAAATTTAAATCTAATGTTTAAATAAAAGAGTTCTACATGCTTCCTGGGTAAAGACTCAGATCTTGCAGAAAATCTTAGATTCCTGTGCCCACAATGCCTGCGTACAGGCAGAAAGCCCTGATCCCATCTGCTCAGTCCCTTTTTCCCAGCCTGTGTCCCTTTACCTGGCATAGACAGACTCTTCAGTGCATCACCTCCACAGGTGAAGAGCTCAGAGCTGGAAGGCATCTCACAGAGGTACCTGAGAAGACCCCGGTTTGGTTTCTCTTCCCCCAGGGGCTCACAGCTCTCCATCCCACAAACCACTTCAGAAAGCGAAATAACTTCTCATGGATCCTCTTCCAAGGTGTGTTTCCCTGACTACAAAGAACTGAACTCTCCTCTAGTCTGTGAGCGGTTGTGAACCCCCAAATTTCCCATGGGTAACAGCAGCAGACACATCTCCTCTCTGCAAGACCATGCCCTGGCTGAGGGGGGATTTCCCTCATCCCACCTCCCTGCTGAGGGCAGGTGGCCCCGGAAACTATAATCATTAACCAGCCTCTTATCTCTTTCTTCTTTCTTCTCAGTGTTTTTTATCACAGACTCTTATTTCCCTCTTCAATCTGTCTTGCCCTGAACCTTAGCAGCAGCACCTCCAGTTGCGTGTGCATCTCTCGCTCTCTTTCTCCCCAGACATGATTTAAAGTAACTAAGCAACAATCCTCGTTCTTTAGATCGATCCTAAATATTGATTTTCTGTACTGCTTATAATGGAGAGGGACTCTCCAAAGCAGCTTTCCAAATCCACGCTCCACTTACATCAGTGACCTGAGAGCAGGATTGCTTCTGTCCTGCGTAAGAGCCACGAACGCTTGCGTTGCCCACAGGCTCCCCAGGATGAGACAGTTTAGAAAAAGTAAAATGCATGCAAAAAGTTTTCCAAAAGCACTGTATTGCTTTTTGCTGGGCTAGAGTTAACTTTCTTTAATAACAGCTCGTACGGTGCTGTGTTTTGGATTTGTGACCAAACCAGCGTTGATAACGCCCACGCTTTAGCTGTTGCTGAGCCGGGCTTGCGCAGTGCCAAGGTCGTCTCTGCTCCTCGCGCCGCCCGCNACTCCCAAAGGGGCATTCCAGACCGCACGACGCCGTGCTCAGCAAGAGAAGATGGGGAAAGGAGGAGGATGGGGGAAGGATGGGAGTTACGGCGTTTGCCTTCCCAAGCCACCGTGAGGCGCGATGGAGCCCTGCGTTCCCGGGGACGGCTGAACGCCCGCCTGCGATGGGGGCAGCGAACGAGCGCCTGGCTTTGCCTCGCGCCTGCAGCTTTTGCTTTACCTGTTAAACTCTCTGGATCTCAACCCACCCGTTTTCACACCTTTACCCTTCCGATTCTCCTCCTCGATCTGCTGGGGGGTGAGCGAGCGGCTGGCGGGGGCTCAGCTGCCCGACGGGACAGCCCACAACAGCTGACCTACGGATTTTACTCCTTCAATCTCTGCTTTCCTCCCAGTTTACATCTCTACCCAACACTGCTACAGTGCACAGACTCGTACACTGCTTATGTGGGTCACAACTTCATCTAAACCTTGAAGTTCTCAGCTTGAGAAGTATCAGCTACCTCCTGCCCTGCATCTACTACAGCATCAGTTGAGTCACTACATGACTCAAACGGGAAAGCACGCTGGCCTGGCAGCTGGGGATGATTCCTTCCCTACCCAACACACCTTCAGGGTTTTCTGCTGAAAAAAATCCACTTTGTTAGTAACGCGCACGCAGCGTATTTTGGCCTCGCTTTCGTGTGCTGCAATACCTAAAGATGTGGCAACACCATTCTCCTCTGTTTTGCCATAATTCTGAAACTCTGACTCCACCATGCAACAGGCAAGTCCAAAATCTATGTAGTAAGTTTGGGTTTGATGCCCCATGCAACCTTAATTCAGTTGGTTTATGTATATGCGCTGTGATAGATTAATATAGATTAATATTTCTCAATTGATATTTCAGTAGGATGACTGCTTGGCTCAGTAAGAACGGACGTGCAAACACCTCTTCTGGAAACAGTGAAGAAAAGCTAATTTCTAAAACTCTAAATTAAACCCACAAGTCATGAGCACCCCCAGTGCAGGATAACTGCAAAACCTACCATGAAGACAGTCTGCCCTTCGAGCACGGCTCAGAGCTGCCATCCAGCACTTAGTTTAATAGGAAGTCCATCTCACCTTATACTCATAAAAGCCCGGGATATATGTTTAAGGGTAAAAGAACACGTATGTAAGAGGCATGAAAAGACATATAAGATGCTATACACTATGTGCAAGGAGTGGAGTGGGGACTCCTGCCCAAGGGACAACCCCCGGCGTGCCCAGCCGGCATGGGTGGGAAGCCGGAGGAGCCCCCACAGAACCCCCGCTCCCTTCGGGACAGTCACGGGGACCTGCTTTCCCTGACTGCTGCCATTCTGGCATGGAGAAGCTGAGGATGCCCAGGACGAGCTCTGCCGCACCGTCCCCTGCGCTGTAAGCCCAGCAGAACTGACCGACCCCAGGCTGGTGCGGAACAGAGAGGATGAGGACCGACCGCGTGCGGAGGCACCTCCGGAGTTATGTTTCCCCAGCGGCGCGTGTTTATTTGAACCCCCCAGCTCCAAGCTGTGCCATATCGAGAGAGGAGCTCCAGGAGACGCCCGGGAGCCCGCAGCCATCTGGCCGCTGGCCGCGGCGGAGCTCTCCCAGCAGGCCACCGCACAGAGCGCACATCCTGACAGCGATGTAATTACCAACCTGGCGCGCGGAGAGCTGTTCCTCCTCACCGCTTGACCTCCCATTCCTCCCTTCACACACACGTGCCCTCTTGAAAGCTCCCCTCGGCGTGGCTGGCCGGGCCCCAGCTCCACCAGTACCCTGCCCAGCCGCCCCAGCTAAGCAAACACTGGTGGGAGTGGGAGGCCCCGGAGCCGGAGAGGGGATGTGCCTGGGAGAAGACTCACACTCCTCCACCTCTGCTGGCAACCAGCAGAAGGGACAGATTAGAGCTGAATTAAGTTACCAGCATTAAATAAACATGCCTGGCCTCTTTGAAGTTCTGCTTCCCTTGAACATGAGCTCATTTCTCCGGGCCTCTTTTCGCTCAGCCCCAGGAAGTCATCGGTCTCGATGGAGTTAACTCTTCGCAGGACTTCTCAGCTCCCCCGAGCATCTCACCCCGCCGGTACCCATCGGCTCAGGGCACGACGATCAGTCCAGTATGTGAGCAGAGCCTGGTGTAACCATGGTTAGCACTGACCTCCTGCATGTCTCCCTGGGTCTCCCTGATTTAAGGGGAATTCCCACCAGGAAAGGGAAGCTCCCCAACTCCACCGTGTGCTCCTGCAGGCTCCAGGCTGGCACACAGGGAAGCTTTACTGGAGCTGAAGGAAAAGGGGATCCCTCTGCGGTGAAGCATCCTCCAACCCTGCCAAGAGCAGCACTCTCAGGTCCTGGGAGGACTGTGCTCAACCCTCCTCCACAGCAGGGCTGAGGAGTAAGGGAACGAGGAAGGAATTTAATTACAGATGAGGAAAGTTCCCAGCGCTCCCTTCTTTTGGTTTAATCCCACAAAGTGGAAATTGGAAAGTCTGTGGCAGGAAAGGGAGGGGGCAGCCACAGAGAGGAAAGTAAAATACCACAAAGACAAGGCTGATCCTGACTCCATGGCATTTTTGCATGGCTCATGCAACCTCTGCCAACCCCTGCTCTTGCTCCAGTACTTGAAAAACACAGCAAAGAGCAGAAATCTGCCTGAGAGCAAGGGCTGCCTCTGCCCGGGCGTGGGGTGACGTGAATTTGGGGTTCACTATTTTTGTACACGAGCGGGAACTGCAGAGTCGTTGCAGACAGAGCCAATGCGAGAGGGAGAGCTGCTGCCTGCCAAGGGGAACAGGCAAACACTTCTCAGGATGGCTCCAAATTACCACGGTGGCATCCCCAGCATGGGGCATTATTTCTGGATGCTCTGCTCGCTCACAGCTTCAGCCCCTGACACAGGGAGGATGGAGAGGAACAGGGCTGCCTGCACGGGGTGCCATGGGTGAGACGGAGGTTCCCATTTCTCCTGGGAAGGCGGCTTCCACCGTGCTCCTGAAACCTTCCACCCCCAGTTTACTGCCAGGAAAGCTCCCACCCAACACAGACATGTCTTTAGCCACTCATACAGCACCTGAGAAGGACCTTGGAGATGCTGGGCAAGAGCCTCTGACTCCAGGGCACTGCTGGAGAGGTCAGCCCCCAGCCGGGAGGTCCCAGCAGCTCTGCGGAACCTGCGGGACGCAAACCAACAGCAGGAAGGGAGGGAGAGGCTGGGAACATCAAGGCCGAATGCAGAAATCCAAGATAAACAGCGAGAGCGCCTTTCAGTTCCCAGCCATAACAGAAATCTTCCCCACCTGAGGGGAGCCCGCAGCTTGGCTTGCAGACAGATGACCTCAGGGAATCCCCCCCAACACCAGCCTTGCAGCACGGGGGACAGAAAAGGCTCACATCAAGGGATGGCAGGAAAGCACCAGCCTGACGGGTTAGCACAAGCTGACCCGGGATTTTCAACAGGAACAGTCTCATCAGAGAAATGCTCCAGTAGAAACGCTTCAGCTCCAGTAGAGAGGTTGCTCTCCTGCTTCTCATCTCATTGACAGATGTGTGCTGGACTTGCCAGCCAGCAAATGCCAGAGGGACGTGCATGAGGACAATGACAGCTCCCCTGGTCCTAAACACAACTGCAATGCAAGCTAGAGACACATCTGAAAACCTCAACAGCCAATGCTCGGACCTTTGCAAGGCAGCAAGTTCCTCAATACCATTCCTAACCAACCATCACGGCTCAAGAAACAAGGCAGGTACGACCTGGTTCAGACCTGCTTTTTCCATGTTCACAGCACAGATCACAGCACAAGGCAGAGCAAGATAGCTGTCAGCAGTACAAACAGGCACAATCCTGCAACTTAATAGTTCTCGTTATTCCCTTATTATATGCACAAATAGCCCAGTCCACCCCGTGAAAAAGTGCCTAGGATGTGTGTTCCAGAGACGCACGAAATTCCTGAAGAGGAGCAGACCTCAGCAATGTTGTACAGCACCACCACCCCTCCACAGAGCCATCATGCTGCCCATGTTTACAGATGGCTGTTTCTCAGCACCTTGACGCCAGGCTGTTACACTGCTAACAGGTATGATCATCTGTACCTTTACCACACGTGAAGCAGCAGTCAGAAAGCCAGACAGGGCACCCAGATGTCCCTGCTGCTATCTGCTGCCTGCTTTGCTGCTCTTTGAGAGCTGAGTGGAGGAGGAAGACAGCTAAGCAACAACGTGGGCCTTACCTTTTGTTCCAGGGGGCTGCAGATTATCTCCAGTCAGCGAGCACCAGCCTACGGGAAAGATGTCCCGGGAATCATATCGGCACCAGTAATCGAAGGCACCTCTCCAGCCATCAAATGTTATGAGGACCTCAGAACCTCTCACCTCCCCAATGGTGGCCGGGCAGATGAAGTGAGGGTTCTTCCTATCCACTGCCTCCAGCTTCATACCTGTCTTGAAGAAGTTTTGGGATGGAGATGGTGGTTCCTACAAGGAGAAGTCGAAAATGTGCTCAAAGAGGATATGCCAGTGCCTCCCCAGACTAGGGCTGTCCCCTCCATCAGCAAACTCACCTCCACAAGCAGATGAAGAAGGGAGCTAGTGGGCTGGATTTGAACCCCAATTAGGTGTGCACATGCTGGTCCAGCTACGCAGCCACGTGCCCTTAAGTCAAGAGGCGACAAAGTCCACTACTGACTGCTCTGCCATCACCCAGCTGCTGGACCAAATCCAGACAGCGCTACGTTAACACTGCACCCTGTGACAAGTCTGTCATGCAACGCAGGCAGAAAATAAAGCTCCAAAGAAAACAGCCTCTGTAGGGTACTCTCACCTTGTTATCTCAGAGCAGGAAAACCTGAGATATGAGAGCCTCTCTCCATCATTCTTGCCCCACCTTCAGCTTTGCTATACATGTGAGAGATCCGCCACCCATCCTTATCTGGGGTTTGCTCTTCCTGGTCTTTTATACTTGAGATACACTAAAGCCACACCAGCCATCCCGTACCACAGCACACGCCTCTAGACTGGCTCCCGTCTCTCTCTGACTTCCCTAATGGTGTGAGAATAAAAACTATGAAATCATGCTTGCAGGGTTGCCTCACGGCAATATTTGCACTCCTTGCAAGCTCTGGTATGTCAAAAAGCTTCAGAGAGGTGCTGACTTTCACATAGTGCATTCCTGGCTCTGAGCAGCACCTGCAGCCCCAGTGAAAAACAAGCACACCTCTCGAGCCCAAGCACCAAAGCCCACCAAACACCTCACCAAGCCCAAACCACCTCCTTAGTAGACCTCTGTCTGCATCTCGACACTGCTACGACACAGCAGCAGAGGGTATGGATCTGTCCTAGAGAAGCAGCACCGTGGCAAGGTTGGGCAACGTTCATCTCCTCTGGGATCAGCAGATCTCACATCAGACACCAGTTGTGATTTTGGTGCTCTGCAGTAAAGGGGACATGCCAGAAGGATGTCTTCACAAACAGTACAGTAAAATACCTTGTGAAAAATCCGGACAGGAGCCATCTCTGCTCCATTCAGAGTCTTCAGAAGGAACATGGGCCAAGAGGAGGCATTCAGCCGAAAGCCTGCAGAGAAGGAAGCAGAGATGAAGACTTTAAGGCTGTGGAGGCCGCTGGATCCGGCAGCACACGCCTACTCTGATGGGAACTTTGCAGCGGGCACACATTGTGATCCCACACCACCCTCCTCCTCACGCTGGAGAGTCGGGTTTGACCTTTTCCAGATACTCTGAACGCAAAACATTATGTTGTTGAAAAGAAACATCTGGAAATGGATGCCTGACTGCAATATTGGCTTATCATAACAAAAGTCTGTACATTGACCATACAGGCAGAGCACTTTGTGCAGCGCTAGTGCTGGCAGCTTCAGTGATCCTACTACAGGAGAGACATGAATCAGCAAGTGCACACTCAGACTATGAAATTTTCTCCTCAATAGGGAATATCAGCTTCTGGGTGGCCTCCTCCACCTTTTAGAGTGAGCTGCAGGCAAGCTAACCTGAAGAAATAAAGAGGCTGTGACTTGGCTGGGAAAGAGATTTAACCGTTACAGGAAAGGATGGCAGGTTTTGGCTCGACATCTTCTGTGAAAACAAGTACGGAAAAAAAAGGAAGGGCCTTATGGAAGAAAAAAGTAAATTCACATGCACTGAGTATGTCTGCACAACTGATGAAAGTCTGCAGATATCACAAAACACCATCTTTGCTAAATGTGCATCTTCCTGTACAGGTAATTTCTGCTGCTCCGCTGAACACGGCGTTGCACTTTCTGTATTTGCCGTGTTTTGAAGGGAACCCCGGGCCTGACCTAGATGGAGAGTATCCCATGATGATTAGCATGGCAAAGCTTTGCCAGGGCCGAAATGCCAGAACTCAGCCAGCTCAGTACAGGCCACCCCGCCAGCCCCGCAACTCTGTCAAAGCAGCCAGGACACCGAACAAGGTAGCCACAAAGCTCAGGGGATGGGAGAGCTGAGCTCCCAGAGGAGCAAAGACAACCTCTTAAGTGAATTTTCTACGTAAAGAAGGGGAGCAGCAGCAGACAAATGGGAAATGCTACAAGGAGCACAGAAAATCCTTGCCGTGTTCTCTGCACTCCGCAGGCAGAAGGGACAACTGCAGAAATAGCTTTCTGTTACCTGTCTTTATGGCGGGCGCAAGAGAACCACTCTTGTCTGCCCTGAGGTTAAGCAGGCGATGCAGATCAGAGCTGGGCACACAGACTTCTTCCAGACTACCAACCCTCTCCTCTGGCACTTTCAGAAATGAGTTTTGCTTTGCAACTCGACTACACTTATTGCCATCTGCTGGCAAAACCCAGACAAGGCACAGGAGAAACCCATCTCTGCCAGCGAGGCCAGGCTGCGCAGGCTGCTCCCACGCTGCGAGCGGCACCCTGGGAGCGGGGTTTCAAAGAGATGTCTGCAAATGGACAGCAGCACGCATGAAAGCAACATAAAACCCGGCAGCTTTAATGTTAATAGCTGCAGCAGGTTTTGTCCGTAGCAATTATGAAGGGAAAGGGTATAATTAGACTCGCATACCCACGGCTTCGTGTGGTGTGATGTGCCAAAACGTGCACCTGCAGATGTTTCTTCCTTCTTCAGAAAGGTCAGTCCCAAGTGTCCCATTGCAATTTAGACTACACTTCCACCAAAGCTTACAAATGGTACTCCAGGAAAAACCACGAGTAAAAATATTCCTAACTCAAGGTATCCTATTGAAGGCTTCTTGCATCACTATAGATTGGCTTGATATTATTAGCTTGATATTGCTAATTGAGAGAGGGATTTATGAAGACACTTCAAAAATAATGGGCAGCAGAACGCGAAGGCAGGTTAATCTTGCTGCTTAATCAGGAAAGAACCAGCGACTCAGCTCATCGTTTGGCCAGTGTCAAAAAAAAAAAAAGAAAAAGATGTGTATTTAACTGAAAACAAGACTGGAGGAAGTGTTCGACTGCCCAGGTTATCTATACAGCTGTAGCCAAGCAAAATTAAATAAATAAACAGATGAAATATTGCAAGCATCCCTTCATGTGAGACAGGACTTAAATCGCTGGGAACCTTTTCAGACATTATGTTTCCGCATCAGATGGTCTCCAGGTAACCTGCTATTGCCTCAAAGACACTTGGGCACAAACACACTTAGACAGCATGAATGAAAATTTAAATGCTTTTGAAATCACAGTGTCAGGATTAGCAGCGATACAGCAGATGCCTCAGCCCTAATTGCTCTCTTGGTTATTCTCTACATCAAGATTTACAGATCCCCAGCACAGCACCTCCACCCAGACACCAGTACTATGCCCAGCTCGAAGGAGGAGCGCAGGGGAAGGCGCTGACGGATGGCAGCCGTTTCACGTCAAGCACACCTTTGAGATGACAGCGTTTGCAAGCAGGATCAGAAGCCTGAAGCAAAGGGCAACGGCCAGAGATGAAGCCACTGGTAGAGCTACGGGCCAGCACTGCCTGTGCGACTGTGTGGTGTCTCCCAGAAAAAAAAAGAACCTGGATTCGTTCTGCCCTTGTGCAGGCAATCCCCCAGGAAAGGCCATCGCAGTCGCTCTGCCTTCAACACTACCGCCCACACCCCCCGGTCACCAGGACTTCGGGCTGCCCCTCGATTGCTTGTGTGTCCACTGGGAAACGGAGTGGCTCTGGCATTCTTTCACCAAAAATAAATGTGGTTTTCCTTTGAAGTACACAGGGAGAATTTCAGAAGGCGTAGGAGCATGGTTAGAACATGCTAATCCTGAGCTTGAGCTGCAGAGTGCAAGCAGCTCACCTAGGTGCAAAGAGCCTTTCACCTACACTCTAAAACATCTCCCTATCCATGCCACGATGTCCGCGTGGAAATATAGACCTGGTGTGGGATACATCTGTTTAACAGCCCGAGCTAACAGGGCGGGTCTACATCACAGTGGTAGGGCAGGAGCAGTCTGTGGGTCTCTGTGGCGAGCACAGAAATATAAAAGCCCCCAGGGTTTTCCCTGCAGATAATGTAGGTGCTTGCTGGACAGTTGAACTTCAGCTCACCCAGTGGAGGCTGCAGCATCCCCCCATTCTTCTCACAGTTTCCAATGGGCTGGATTTCAGCAGAGTCCACCAGCCGCCAGAAGTCATTCTTGTTATCGCTGCCATCAAGGCGCAGGCGGAGGCGGGCGCCTGTCAGACCCACTACCGTGGCAATGCAAGTGGAGGTGGTGTTCCTGGGGTCCTGGGCTTCTAGTTTCATACTGATCTTGAATTCATTTGCAGGTGGAGTGTATGACTGCAAAGAAAAGAACAGGGATCCAGTTAGAGAGAGGATTTCCAATAGATGCACCACCTCAGTCATAAAGGTTAAGCCCTAACAGCATCAAAACCGATTCTACTGAAGACTGACAGCGTTCTCCAAGCACAGCATGGGAGCAGACACCACAGAGCAGCAAAGGTTTGGTGAGCCCTGGCAGATCTGCGACCCAGACCGCCGTCTTTCGGTACTGCATCATCTAGACAACTAGACCTACCCTCTTCTCTTAGCCCTCTTCTCAGGAGAATCACCCACCCAACCCAGGACCCAAACAGACACTCCTCTGTGCTGCTGCCCCTCTGTCCGGGCCCAGGGGTGCCGTGCCAAGTCGCTTCTGTATCCCCTCTCCTCGACGCTATCACCTCTATGCTCAAGTACCCAGTGCCTGCCGGGATGCTATTCAATTCACAAAGATCTGGCAAATTCTAACAAAAATCTCTTTGCTGGGCAGGATCCCCCAAAACCCGGATCGCAGCCTACTCGGAACATTTTCTCCAAGACGCTGTGCTCCGCAGAGAGAAAAAACATTCTCGTGTTCCCATCTATGCACATCTGAGAGTTAAGTCTTCCGAACTACTCTAACATTTGCAGTGCCTGAACGCATCTGTTTATCTTTGCTTCAGCAAACTTAGATTTCTTTTAAGTCTCCAACACCCTTAAGCATCTTTCTTACCAAAAAAGGGGCCTATTCCAGGCACAGAACTCCTGGGTCACCAACGGACCATCGCCCTTGGCCTTTCTTGTTTTCATTCACCCTCTTACCTGCTTGAAGCAATGGGCAGGAGCTGGGATGGCACATGTCTCTTTCAGGTATTTCTCCCAGGTGAAGTGACCTGAAAAGAGAAGAGCAAAGGATTCAAATAGGAACTGACGAGCAAAAATCTCAGAAAAAGAGACGGCTGGACTCCTAACGCCGGCAGTTCTCCAGTTCTCACAGAGGAGGTGCTCACAGGCAACATGTTTTCATCAAGATCCTCTGATGTTTGTGGCCACAGAAGATTTACAACTGCAGCTGACAGCAGAACAAAGCACGGTGCTGCCTACGGCATCTCACTGCCCCTGCGCTGCCGAGGAGGCTCTGCAAAAAGTGAGGATAACAACCTACAACTTAATATAAAATACCCGGCACAGATGGGAACCCGTGAAGTCTTCCAGACAACGGCCCCTTAAAAATCATTCGTTAAACACATTGCTCAGTCTGGGGATTAAGAACAAGTCACTGCGGGCTAAAAGCAGCCCGAGTCAACAGGAAACTTTGCACTCTGCTGACTTCACGGTTCCCCCGGTCCGGCACGCACACAGCCCCCCGCGAGCCAGCAGCTCGGAGCAGGTCCCCAGCAATTAGTGGACAGGTCAGCAATTAATTTCCTGACGCGGACACGGAGCCCATAGCTTGGGCAGGATGGAAGCAGGGATCCTCCAAAGGGGGATTTACTGAACAGGGAGGCTCACATCCACACCAAAGCCCCTTCCACTGCTGGGGGAAGCGCGTTATATCCTTGCCTGCACCTTTCCCGTGTACAGCAGGAAGGGTAAAAGCAAGATGCCATCCAGGGGAACCTGTTATTAAATGAGGAATTAAAAGCTCTCGTGATCCAAGCAAATCGTGACTTCTGCCATTTAAACTGAGCAGCTGGGAAAGGATCCTTCCAGCATGACATTAGCTTGTATTCATCTGAATGGCTCCCGGGAGACCGCTGCTTTCAAGTCATTTCAAGAGCATTGGTGGCAGCACAATTAAAGAGTCAGCTACCGCTTCCCCTATTCACGTCAAGTTTTTAATCAGTCTATTTTCAAAACAAAAGCTACATTAAGAGCCATTTCAGCTACTGCAGCGTACACCACACCTCTAAAAATTCAAGCAATAAGGTCAGCACACATTACTTTAGTTCTGCCTCGCGTGCACAGAGATGGCTTAAGGGCTCAATAATCTACTAGCTTCACATAAATAAAAGAAACGCTGTTTTCTTGCCACCTCCCATGCAGATGACTAGCACACTGTTAAGTATAGTGGAAATAGAGAGAAAAAAATACAGTTTTGCTGCCACACTGGCTGAATATATTTCTGTTTACAGACTCTGACAGCAGCTCCTCATTCCTCAGAGTACGCCTTTCCATCCATTGGCACACATTTTCTTTTCAGCCAACAGTATCGCACCGGCGTGAATGAAGAAATTCAGTGATTCACTACGATGATGCTCTCACAAAAACAAAATTCTTTTGCTTTAATTGAAGATGTCATTTTACACTTGGTTACGTCAATGAAACTCTTTGTACGAATGATGTGTAATAAATACTCAGCCAAAGCAAACCCAGGCACTCCCGGCGTGGAAACGCCTTGCTGCATCCCACCCCTTAACTCTGATTGCTGATCTGAGCTCATCTCAGACTGGGGTGGCCCTTCAGAGGCCCGAGGATGCCCTCGGTGGCAGCCCCGGGGCGAGGAGTGCGAGCCGCAGCCCCGGGGCCTGAGCAAGCATCTTGAAAAGGATCAGCTGGGCTTGACAGTTTTATTTTAAAAAAGAAATCTACCCTCCCCTCAGCTGGTTTCAATCCCTCGCTATTAAAAGTAGTCATGGTTTTAATCCTTCCACTTTTCACTCACTCCGAACCAAGCGAGGCCGTTCTGCTCCCCGCAGCCGCTCCCGCCGCAGTCGAGATCGACGCTGCACAATCCCAGCAGGAGCAGTAAATTTCTGAGACAGCTGCGTGCCTCTAAAAATAGTGTCTGGACATGGAACTTATTTGAGATTCATTCTCGAGCCTGTTGGGACCCAACCACCACATGAAGACACACACACCCCACTTCAACAGCAGCTACTTACGACTCATGGTTCTGGTGACTTATTTTGCAAAGAAAAGCAGGAGCAGCAGAAAGACTTCTCTAAACTCTAAGAAAAGACAGAGTTAAGCCTTCCTTCCTTATCTGTTCACTATTGGCCATTTCTTTACATAAAGATGGCACGACACGGACAATTAAAGACCGCGCTGCTTTTTCAGGACTACCCTCAAACCAGGACAGAAACTGCATACTGAAATTGGAGGCTGCCACCGTTGCCTTAGCGCAAGAGGAAGCCCTGCACAGAATGTAGGGAATGGTTTTAAATGAATTCAGTAATAGTATTTAGCTCACAATATAATGCTTTTCAAGCAGGAATTTCAAAGTACACATAAACTTAACCAAATACGATCAGCTTCAACATAAGAACTGCAGGAAGAATCAGAAGAAAATGGCATAACACAAAAGTTGGGGTTTCTTTACAACAAAGGGAGAGCTGCCAATAAAATAGAAAAAAGCAGGAGGCACTTAAGGCTTTTTTAACAGAGGAGTGGAGCACAAGCTCTGTACTTGAGAAAGAGCGCGTAGGGCTGAAGATGGGTACATCACACTTGGCCCTCTCAACCTTAGCTCCTCTGGACCGTGCCCAAATCCTCCTTGCCATACTGATACCCACTCGCTTCCAACACTCAGCTTTGAAGAGATCCGCTCCGGAGCCTCCAGGCCAGGCGTGCCGCTGGCCAGAACGCCAAAGCTGCCGGGTGCTGGCCGTTTTCCAGGCTCACTCCGTACCGAGGTTATGCCGCCAGAGGGTAACACTGAGAACACCTTGTTTCGTTTTCTTGTTAGCACAGACGGACTATCTTGTATTTTATATTCTCTCAATATTCTTATTCATATTAATAAATTGGATGCCCTACTGTAGAGGGACTGGTGATTTTAGTCTGCAAGATGCTTGTTTCTTATCTGGCCTGTGCAGGTAACACTGGAGAACGGTTTCTGAGTGTTGGTCAAAAAACCCTGGTGGCTTTTCTCCAATTCCCAGTGAATCACTTTGCTTCATGAAAAAACAGCACTTCAGCTGGTCTTACAGTGTCCCTTTTGCTGGTGACAGAGCAGGAGCATCCAAGGACAGAACTGACTGTGGGGACTGAAATCCTCTCACCCTGAAAACCAAAGGGGAGCACGTACTCTGCTGCTGCCTCCAGGTTCCAGTACAATATGCAAAATGTCCTACCAGCCCTAAACCACCCTTTATTTTGCCTGGTCTATGCCTTCTCTTTCATTCCTCTGCCCCTTGCAGGGCACACCATACTCCCACAGACTGGAAGGATCATCTTTGGAACGGACTGCAGTCCTCCCTATAACATACATCATCAGATCTTCTTTACGGGAAGAAACGAGAGAAGGACGCTTAATGAGAAACACCACGTTTTTGTAATTACATCTGTGAGCTAAACAAAAGCCAAGGATTGTAAACCTATATGACTCCCTGTAACTTGGCTGTGAAAATGCCTACTAAGGGTGACTGTCTGTCACTTTTGCTTGCCTTTGGAAAGCTCCTTACTGCGCGCTTGAGCCAAAGGGAGATATTACTTGCAGGCAGAGTGTCAGATTTGGGCTCTGATGTCTTAACCTTCAAAAATATTTACTACAAACAAAACACTCCACGCACCCAAGGGGTCAAACTACAGTAGTTGTGAACAATGCAGCTCTGCACCCTTGTGTTTGGATTCTCATCATGTTGCATTTAATGTTGATCTTTTGCCCAGAATTTAAATGAAGACGGAGTTTCTGTTTATATCTTTAACCGAAGTCTGGTTTGGGCTCCATTAGCATTTCAGTTCCCGAGGGGTCATCAATCCAACTGAAACGATACATGTGCAGTTCAGGTCACATCTGTGAAGGAGAACGTGCCCTACCCAGATCAAGGCATCCCATTAAAGTCTGCAGCCCATATGTGTGTCTGCTAACGAGCATCAAGGCAGCACATGAAAGCAGCACGGTTT
Organism: Anarhynchus alexandrinus; assembly: GCA_008711295.1. Taxonomy (NCBI): domain Eukaryota; kingdom Metazoa; phylum Chordata; class Aves; order Charadriiformes; family Charadriidae; genus Anarhynchus; species Anarhynchus alexandrinus. The sequence continues at coordinate 397,296 of VUYV01000469.1, forward strand.
GAGCCAACTCGATATGAAAATTAGCAGAATATCGTCTCTGTTCGCAGATCCAAAGGCGACGGTGGCCTTCCCTGATGTCTGAGCGCAGCCTCCCAAGGGGTCAGCTCTCCCACCACGACGACAGAGCTCCTGCACGTCCTCCCCATTATAATTTCCAGGCACTTTGCTCAGCCATCAATCCGGCTGCACATTCTCCATCGGTAACGGCTACAACTGATAACATGATCCCCCTTGTTCAGAAGAAACGCAAGAATGTATGAGCCAAAACACACCACGACGCTGTCTGCTTTGCTTCTTCTCAGAGGTGTCCCAATTCAGCATCAGCTTTGAGCAGAAATCCTTTCAGTCTGGACTACGGGGTACTCCGTGCCAGAAAGCTGCCGCAGTTTCCCACCCCTCGCTGCGTACCCGAGCTTCGGGCAGTGATGAGCCGCTCCGAGTTTCTCGCAGGGAGGCAATCCCCGATCCCCCACTGCCACACCACGCGCTTGCTGAGCAGACACATGCGCGTCAGCGTATCTGCAGCGTTTCCTCCCTCGGCCAGCCAGCCCTGGGATGCAGTGAGGTGCAGAGGTCGGTGTGTTGGGTCACCATCAGCGCCGACGGGAAAGCACACCTCTGAATTTCACAGAAAGCTTCATTTCAGGTCGGCATTGCCCCTGAACAACAGCCAATCCTCTGACGTCTGCAATTGGTGCAGTGTGGAGCAGAGGGGAAACTTCAGTGGAGCCCCCAACACCCTATACACTATACACAGGCCACATGAGCTTGATGGCACCCCATAATGTCATGTAGAGCTCAGCATGGGGTGACAGAGGACCCAGGACTTTATTGGAGGTGCTAATAAACTTCCTCCCCTTGGAGAAGGTCCTTCCCAAACTGTGAACCACAGTACTGCAGTATAAGGGTAGACAAGGACAGACAAGATGCCCCAAGAGAGAACGGCAAGGGCTGATGGTGGCCCACATTCCAACGTGCCCAAGAACCACCACCCTGAGTCTCACCTCGGGGCCCAGGATAACCAACCCCTGAAGCACAGCAGCCACTTCAGCTCTCCCAGGGGCTCTAAGAAACATAGGTGAGCCTTTCACAAAGGCAAACGTGTTTCCTGTTAGAAATGGCTTAAATCAGGCAATCATTTCGCTTCTTGTCTCTCTGTACTTGGTGGGAAGCGTGGACATCACCTTAATATGGGGACATGGGGAATATAAGGACATACAGACATTATTCTACCCTGTAAGTAAAATATGGGCCCTAAAACCTTTTACTAAATTACACAAGCCTTACATACACTTCCTAAAGTTGGAAGTTGCCTTCATATCCCCCCAGAGAGACAGCAGGGGCTGCCAGTTTTATGAACACAACCCGCAGGCGCTGTGCACAGGGCCACAGCCCGCCCTGCCGAGCACAGCATGGCACCTCATCTCCGAAGGGAGCGAGAAGCGACCGATTCCTGTGCTGCTACCGCCAGTCCTCGCCCTGCGCTCTGCCGAGCCAGCCGGCATCGTCTCCGCTGGGGTAAGGGCCAAATCCCGGCCGCTGGGGAAAAGGGAGTGCAGGTCCCACCATGTCTCCCCTACAGCAACAAAGGCTGGGCTAGCCTCTGCTGTGCACGTGGAAGAGGAGCTCGTGGAGGACTAAGAGGCTCCTTATGCCCAGGACGCACGTGAAAATGTGGGCATAGTCACCCCTTGGCACTCGTGGCTGGGCAGTAAGAAACAGATCTACTTGATCCTGCCTGATTTAAAAACAAGCCGGCTCAGCTATGAGCTTACCCTGGTGTCTTCTCAGCCATTTTTGACTGTGGTCAAAATTAAACACACGAGGACTGTCCAAAAGCAGTTTTTACCTGTAAACTAATTTGGCATGTTGCAGTTTTCCGCATTCAAACAACTCAAAAAACTTTTAGGGGGAATAAAAAACGAAGGGAGGAGAAGGGAGGAGAAGGGAGGAGAAGGGAGGAGAAGGGAGGAGAAGGGAGGAGAAGGGAGGAGAAGGGAGGAGAAGGGAGGAGAAGGGAGGAGAAGGGAGGAGAAGGGAGGAGAAGGGAGGAGAAGGGAGGAGAAGGGAGGAGAAGGGAGGAGAAGGGAGGAGAAGGGAGGAGAAGGGAGGAGAAGGGAGGAGAAGGGAGGAGAAGGGAGGAGAAGGGAGGAGGCTCTCTTACCTTGGTACTGGGAGGGAGACTCTGACGGGCGGCTGTACTTGTGCTTTTTACCATCTTTCCAGTCTATGCCTGAGACAAGACATAAAGCATCTGTGTCAGTGAAGGAAGCCAGCCCAATGCACTCTTCAACATTATCTGCTCATGTCACCTGCTTTACAGCCACCTCAGAGGAAAGGAGTGACCTCCCTGTCCTCCCTGTCATGACCCCAGGTAATATGGATGATTCGTCTAAATCTATGGGGCGAGCTCCCTTCCTCCACACAGCTCCAGGGAAGATCTGACACGAGGTATTTGCATTTGCATTTTAGCCTCTGCCTAGTCCTCACCAACTCGTGTTTTCCCACAGCGGCAAGCAATAACAGAAAAAGCAGCAAACTGCTAGAGCTTCATCATTTTAACTATGTGAAGAGGTGGCAAGGCTTGAGAGGTACAAATGCGAAAGCCACTAAAAATGGCACACGTGGATCTTGTACGCCGAGAAGTGGAGCCTGAATTGCTCCTTATTTATCAACTCCAGGTTATTTCAGCTGGCCTCACTCATACAAACAGCCTCGACCCTCTCCGGTGATGGGGAGAGGACTTCTCCCAAAGACTGCACAACTGCCCTTCCCACGCACTGCACCAGGTTATCACCAAGTGTCTGCAAAGCAGCACCAGCTCTGAAGAACATCTCATCCGGGTTCTCTTTGCTCATGACAGCTTTGGGCCTCAGAGTTGCACTATTCCCAAGACAGCTTGGAAAGTGATAGAGCAAGAAGCAGAGGATGCCCACCCCTGCCTCGCTGCCTCCAGCCCAACGGAGGGACGCCAGAGCAGCGTGCCACGGCGGAGCTTGCCCTGATGGAGCTCCTCCACCCGCTGCTGCCTGACCGATGCACCCCCAGCAGTGCTGCTGCAGTCCAGCTCATTTATTTCTCAAAGCATTTTTAGGGCTGTTATAAAAAACATGGTAGTGCTCTACAAAACGCACCTTGCCCCCATGAAAATACGTTCCTTGTGAAAGGAACAAAAAAGAAAGCAGGAAAAGTTTTGAAATCTCCCAGTGAGTAGCTGAAAGAGGCAGGGCACGAGCTGCTGCCAGAGTGGCCTGGTGGGTCCTAACATGTCTGAAATTGCTTCTGGGCTGTTATTTTTGCAATCTTCTCTTCCTGGCATGTTCTTTTCAATACAATGGACAGGAGGACTGCATGTAGGTTTCATCCCTTAAATGAACATGAGAGACATATGGAGTGCGGCCACAGCATCACTAGACATGGACCAGACAACGAGTCTCCTTGGAGAGACGCAAACGAATGAAAAAGCTGGAAGGGCACCCTTCCTAGAAATGTGTTCCCAGGAAGGACAGTATTCTGCCATCTCCTTAAGAAAGCAAGAATAAAGGACACAAAGTATTTAAGTCAGGAGCAAAAAAAGCCCCCCAGGATGGGTAACGCTCCCCTCAGTGTTGCAGGATAGCTCTCCGTGCACTTAAAGTAGCCCCTCACCATGCTCTGCAGGTGAAGTTATATCTTATTGTTAACCTTTAACATGCAAAAATCCTCATTAAGCAGGCTGCAAAAGCAGCAGAGAGGGAAAGAAACGCAAGAATTTCTGCAGGCAAATAAAGAAAAAGGAAAAGTTCAATGCATTATTAAAAAAGCAGGTAAGTAGGACAGAAACCCACGTGTGCACAATGCAGGTGTTGCTTCTGCAACCTATGGCACGGCATTCACAGCAGAGGTCACGCAGCCACGCTGGCTGGAGGTGCCCTGCTCCACGAGGCAGGAGGACAAGCTGTGTAAGAGGCTAAATTCAGCCAGCCCGGTCTGCGGCCACGCTGCTGACTAATCAACCTGCCTCTTTTATTACCAAGCCCTCCAGCTGCCTCGCAGCAGGCTCTCCCCATTCCCTGCTTTCCTTCATTTATTTTCACTTCATTAAAGGACAAGCAGTGTTAGGAAGAGGATAATGCTTCTGTAAGATGAACCACCAGAGAAGCAAAGGAGACGTTTAAAAAAAATAAAGGGAGGAGAGAAATCGAGCATAGAAATCTCCTGCAATAAACCTTGTGAGCGTGTAGCAGATGTGAACAAAGAACTGCGGAGGATGCTCTATCCTCTACGCTTCTCCCTTCCCCCATCCTCCGAAGCGCGTGTGATGAGATCACTCCAGTCGAACGCACATGCATGGCACAACACTAAAGGAAATCAATATTTTTGTTAAGCCCAAGAAGTCCGAGCAGCTCAGCTGCAGGCAGCCTGCTTGACTTCACCCGTTTTGTTGGGGCAAGCAGGACACGCGTAGCATGCGCGCGGTCGCCCTGAGCACCGCGGCTGCCGCTGCGTGTAACGGGACGAGAGACCCAGGCGGCGAGAGGTAAGCGTCCGTAACAGATTTCATCTCCACAAGGTAGGCTGGTCTTTGGTTTCACGCCTCATTAGAAGGGGGAGGCTTATGCCAGCAGAGAAGCAGTTTGCCTCACGCTGGGAGCACGAGCAGATGGTGCGTGCCGCGGGCTCCGCAGAGCACCCTCGCCGCCTGACACTGTGCCCCACAAACCACGGGGGTGCACCCGGCGAGGGACTCTTCCTCTCCCGTCTTGGGGGTGGATGGATGAAGCCTTCTCTGCACGCTGCCGGAGAAACGAACGACTCCGTTTTGAGCGTGCAACGAGTGCGTCCCCCACACTCCCACCCCATCGCCATCCTCCCAATGCGCTCGGCCCTTCGGTCCACGCCGGCTCGCTGCCGGGCCTTTGGCTGTGCCAAGCATCACTGCTCACCTTTTTGAGGGCCTGGTTTCCGCATTATATCACCTGCTGCTGTCCTTATCCTGGGACTGGCTTGCTTTTAGATAACTGAAGATGTCTAGGACAAAAGAAATAAACATGAGAAAATTCCCCCATTCCGGAGCACACAGTCATCTGCAACGTTAACTAATCACACAGCGGGGAGAAAATAGATGCTCTTTCACCCTGGGTTGCACAGAACATCTCCTACTGAACACAGGCAATTCATTTCAACCCCTCTGAAACTACAAGTCTTTCTCCAATATGTGGACAACTTCAAATTTATGGCAGCGGGAGGGGCATAAATAAGCGAGAGGAGCATATGCCAGTCTCCGCGCTAACTCTACGGCGGGTCCCGAGCGTGTGCGCGGAAGGGGGGGCTGCTCTTGCTCACTAACAAAGGGAGGCAGAGCTGAAATTTATGAAAGAAAACACATGGAAACATACCATTAACTCTGCCAAAGCAGCACCACAATCCCCAGCTCGCCACTTCCAATTCAAATCGCTCGCAGCAGTTCTGGGTAATAAGGATGAGAAATTGGACAATGACCCAGGAAATATTTTTGCTATTAGTACTGCAACGAATGTCCAAGTTGCGCTGCATTTTTTTTTTTTTTCTCCCTGGTTGGAGGAAAACTGGCTGGACTGTCCCCAAAAAGAAAGAGCATTTGCCTTCTTGTTATAAGCAAACGTTACTGAAAATCGGAGCTCTTGGGAGGTGCGTGCCGGACACGTACACGGAGCGCCGCTCTCGCAGGGCACTGCCTCCTGCACGCACCGAGCCTTGCCAAGGCCTGACAGAAAATATCTAAATGAATGGCTGAGCTGCAAACAAACCCTTAGGAAAGCTAGTAAAAGCATGTTTTGACACTACAGTAACTAATGAAAGATTAATTGTGTCAATATAACTCCATTTTGTTCACAGAGGGGCAGTCAGGCTGGAGGACGTAAGAGGAAGCCGTCCCAGGACGCAACGCTGCGTTTCTGTTTAAAGGGTTATTTACAGACCCAACTTGGCGAGAAGTTCTGGTTTTGAAAACCAGGCTTTTTCCAAACCTAAGAGAAACTGAGAGTTTAATTTTCTATAAAAGCTCTACAAACTACAGCCTTTATGTGCACTGCTTGCAACATTGAGCAATACTCTGAGAAGGAAAATACGAAAGGAATATTAAATACTAAAGGAAAAAAACACCTAGTTGTTTTTTAACCCAAATCAAAAGGCACACAGTAGTCTCATTGCCTCTCTCATAAATAGCGTGTGTGTTTGTGCATACTTGTGAAAGGAGTAAAGTTTCTTTTCCTTTCAATAGCAGAAGGTAATCTACATGCAAAAGCTTATTTACAACTTTTAATGCTTCTTTTCATAATTTTCTTCAGTCATTTTTATTAAAAGCTAGCAGTCATGGCAGGAAAAGTCCCCCAGCCATAAAGCCCAGGGTGAAAGGTGTTATATAAAGGCACCAGACAAGCATTCACCATCTCTGGCTCTGCACCTCTGCTGTCTGCTCGGCTCCCCCGGACGCAGGACCTAAACACTAATCGTAAATCTCACGTGTTTGGCACGGGTCGGGCGCTCTCGTGCCACTCAGGCGGCTTTTGAAAAGCTGCTACAGCCTGAGCACTTCGGAGCCCTACCCGGCAGGGATGCGTAACCCTTCCCTGCAGAAGTATTTGGAGGAAAAATTGGTGACGGTGTAGGAGATGGTCAGACATGATGTGGGGCAGGCTGCGGCTCAGGAGGAGAGGTGAAACTACTGCACCCTCCATCCTCGCGCAGACGGCAACGGCAGCAACCCTAACTACTTGTAAAGCACACAGATGACTGGTGGTGTCCCTCAGCCAGCACCGTAGTGGCTCGCAGCAAGATCTCATGTCATGGAAGAGAATGAGACATTGTAAATGTTGCTCCTATTAAAAAAGAAAAAGAAAAAGAAAAAAGAAAAAGGTGACTCTTCCCCACAAGAGAAGACTTTGGCTGCATGGGGACTCCCACTCTGCTGAGAGCCAGGTGGGTGCCAGCCTGGGGACAGTGCACTCCAAAACACGCTGCCAAGAAACTGTCCAAATGAGATGGCCCCAGCCCGATTCCCACCACCCTTCACAGCCCTCCACCGCAGCTTTGCACCGTCCATCCCCCCCGTACGTTCTCGCACCACCGGACAGCAGCACGCGATTTCATCCTCCAAGATCATAACTCAAAAATGAAATAAAATATGCAAAATAATTAGCGTGCTCCAGGGCCACATAGTGCTCAGAAAAGAGCCAGAGCCAAACTCTACCCGATGCAGGGCTTCAGCCCGCCTGCCCCGGTGGCAGCCAGCCCTGCGCCGCACGGATGCCAGCCACCAGCCTCGCTACATCCCAGGGACAGGGACCGGTCCCTGCCCTCGCTTCTTTAGCCACGGAGACACAGCCCGTGTACCCCAGTCCTCCTGAAACCGGTGTAAGGTGGGCTTTACTAACATAGGGCCTGGGAACTGGTAATTCCCACTGGCTGTAATTTCATTCTATAGTTGCCCAGAGAAGCTGTAGAATCCTCATCCTTGGAGATGCTCCAAGCACCACTGGCTGCCACCCCGAGCAGCCTGACCTAACCTTGAAGCTGAGTCCGAGTTCAAAGCCAGCCCAGCTCTGCGCGCAGGGCTGGACCAGACAACCTCCAACAGTCCCTTCCAACCTGAAACACCCTATGGTTTTATTTCACTAACAACTGGTTGGAAGGCAAGCGGAATCGCCCTAGAGGTTTTAGCAAGCCTGAAACATCCTAGTGAAGAAGACAGACTTCATCCTAGAGAGAAGAGAGTGAACTGCAGAACAGGCAAGGAAACAGGCACTGCAGGACAGGGAGAAACGCAGTACGGATGTGTGTGGTCTTTACGCTGCTCAGGAACTGAAGGCTAAAAAAAGAATAATCTCAAAGTAATAAATAGCAGAAGCTACAGTTTGGTATCCAAGGGGGAAAAATGGGGTATCCACACAGAGAGATCTTCCTGAATGACTTTAGACACAAACATGCCCCTGACGAGAACCTGTCGGCTGGGTCAACGGCACGAAGGAGACAATCTTACTTTTGCATCAAATAAAGCATCTGAGAGTTACATAGCCCAGCACATGCTGCAACACTCCATCTCCAGAACCTGACACTTGTACAAAGCTGTATACCAGAGTTAAAACTCCCCTCTTTTTCAAAAGCTGTATTTCTCATACTTGTGGATATCAAGATAATGTTGCGAGCACGGACCACAGTTTTATGTGGCATCGGTTTCCAGAATTTACACCCTGAAAGGACAGATCAATGTGCAAATTCATTTCAGCAGAATGCTACCTCAAAATCTAAAAAGGTCAACACATTTGCTGCCTTTTGTAGCAGATAAAGTGCCTTTACCACAATTTCAAACAACTTCCACTCACCGAGATATCAAAAGTGCCAACGGCTCCACTGAACTGTCATGGGCTCTAGTTCCCCATCACTCCTACAAGACAGCAAAGTCAGTACAAATACTGCGGCATATCAAAACCTGAAAGCACAGAGACAAAATGAAAAAGTTTGCATTTAATTGCAGAAAGGCTAGGTTACCAGTTGCATTATTCATGTTCATATTTAATTCATTTAAAACATCCGAATTTAAATTTAAAGACAGCTGCAACAAACATTCCCACTTGCCGTAGCAAAGCAGCGCAGAACTTGACACAATTTAAGTTCAGCTCGCAATGAGTACACGGGACTGCAGCTGTTAAACACCTTTGATATGAGTAAGATGACATCAACTGAATTGATATAAACTAGTTCAGCTTTTGTAAAATGAAACTATCACAGAAAGAAGGACTTAAAAGACTAGACCTGATTAGTAATAAAAAGGAGAGAGACCACAGGAGAGGCATATAAAATAATGAATAGCACCAAGGGAGTGAACTGGGGACTCCAAATCATCCCTTCCACAGTGCAGCAGGGCAAACCTATAATACTAAAAAGAAAAAAGTATATACCAGGGAGAAAGAAATTTTGTTTATTGGAAACTAACAGACATGCAGCTTCCGCATGGAGGATGTTATCAAGACAAGTAGACAAGTAACACTAAAAAAGGACACGCACATTCAAAAGCAAAACAGCATTTACAACTGCACCGAAGTACGAAATGCACGGGCCATATCTCAAGCAAGAGCTGATTGAAGGGCGGGGTGCCCAGCCGAATCCTGCCCACCACACTACCGCCTCCGCTGCTGCATTTTGGCAAGGAAAAGCCGAGCACTTGCCTTGCTGCCAGGCTGCCGGCAGCGGGTCACGGCCCGAGGCGGGACACCAGCTTGAGACGTGGTTTCGTTAGCAGCCCAGTGACCCCCCGCATTGGTTTACACTGAGATTTACCCCTCCGATGTATTTTCCTTTTTTCTTGTTCAAAAATAAAGGCAGCACAGAGGCGGCCAGGGCTGGGAAGAGCATCCCCAGCTCAGACCGCCACTCTCTCTGGCAGCCACACCGCACAACCCTCGGCACAAACATCGCCAAACTGCATCTTAATCTAATTAAGTTCTCTCCCCCACTGCTCTTACCAACAAAAAGCTCATCCTTATCATCCCTAAGGGGAAAATGATTCAATTTACCTGTGCCAGATTGGAAGGGACCTTCAGGGTTATAGGGTAGCCTGCTTGGCAATATTCTTCCACTAAATGTTGCAACTGCAATGTCAGTAAAACAAAAAAGTGAGAAAATGTGGGAGGAAGATACTGCCACAGCTATACAGACCTCATAAGATGCATGTAATCTCTTTATCTACAAAGCCTCCGCTCCTTCGGAGTGCATAATTATGAAAAGAGTTAAAGCTGAGGTTCTTAATGTCTCTTCTAGGCACTTCTTTATTCCACTAAAGGCACCACTCACATCTGAATTATTTCCTGGGGTTGTTTGGACTTCCCATTATACGAGGAAGATTATGGTGAACCTTGGGATGGAGGCCAAGTCAGCTCACAGCGCTACCATGTTTGATTGAAAGGGTAACTGAAGTTTTGTTGACAGCGTGCCAAGCTTCAAACCTCTTTGGACAATGCACTTGCCAGCAGGCAAGATGTTTTGAGAAAGAAGAGGAAGAAAACTACCAACAGCGAAGCTGAAAAATGGTTTTATTAGGTCGGATACATACCCCACAGATTAGGATCAAGGAAAAAAAAAAGAAAACTCTGCATATTGCCAGAAGACTGTGAGAATGACGCTTCTTGGAAATCCCATGGGACAGCGACGAGAGAATCTCATAATGCAAAATGCCTGCCGTCATCGATTTTTTTTCCCCTCAAAAGCGTGTGTCTTGAGCACCGCGGCCAGTCCAGCTAGTAAAAATCCCTTCAACGTAACTTCTGCTTCAACTGAGTTTTTATTCACGGGTATCTTTCCATCAAACACTATCACTGTTTCCAATAATACAGAGCTATCCCTTACAAATTCCCTGGGGTTCCTGCCCGCCAGGGGTGCTGGCGGTGCTGCCATTCCCCCTTCCCAGCGGGGGGCTCAGGCTGTGCCGGTCCCGTTTCAGCACCCTTCTGGAAGCCCATGTGTGCACCACAGCTTACACGAGAGCGTCCAGTTGCACCAGGCACAGAGACACAATGAGCACATGCAGATGACCCCCTCAGCCCGCTCTTTTAATATCTTTTTTTTGCCATTTTTAATTTCTATGGCGGAGAGGCGCTTTCAGCCTATTTGAGAAATTAGCAGACTGCCCCCACGCGATCTGGAACACTTCTTACCTCTTCTGGTTTTCCCACCGGACTTCGCTCCTCAGATTTCTGCCTGCAGACACCATAACTTTTGCTGGTCTAAAAATCATGGGTTTTCCCCCTCAAAGCGTGCTCCGGTGAGCCAGACTGACCCCTCTCCTGGGTACGAACCAAAGGCCAGCAGAGAGCTCTCAGCACCACCCTGAACACCAACCTCCTCGGAGCCAGCCACGACTGACAAGCAGCACTAAACCGAAATGACAAACAAATGCTTACACGGGACCCAAAAAAACTTCTCAAGAGCGAGTAGCTGTAAATTTTGAAGAGGTGAGTCAGAATTTATCTCGGCCCATGGGTTTGTTTCCTTCCACCTCCCTGCTATCATCGTCCTGGACAAGACTAGAGTTTTATTTCTCCTTGTCTGTGCAGAGCCATATTTTGGCAGCTCTGAACGAGGGCTGATGAAGCTACAGCACCTCTGAAAGCATCTCTCCTCGTTAGGTCTCGAGGGTCCTTACGTTCATACTAGCACATTTTTCAAAGAAACCCTGTAACAATGAATGTTGGTATTTCCATCTGGAGTACTGATCCCCTTGTGTGATCTGAAATATCTGATGGCTGCAAACCATTACTCCTCTTTCTACCAGAAGGATTTTGTGTCATTTCCAACATCCCTCCCTCTCTGGAACTAATTTTATCTTCCTACCATGTAAGAAGTGGACTGATAAACTCCAGACTTCATGACTGGCTCCTCAGAAACACATTCTTGTGAAAGATCTTAAGACACTGAGGTGTCTCGAAGATGTGATCATGAGCAACGCACTTCCTTAGCCCCCGAGCCAAATCTCACGGGAAAACATATTTTAAGAGAGGCACAAACATGCAAAAAACTTGGACAGACCATGTCTCTACAATGAAAACATCAACTTTATGACTTCCTTTTGAACACCTTCAGGATGGAGGGGAGAGGAGATGGCTCAGCCTCCTAGCAAATGCCAGCCGGATCACCAGACTCTGCTGAGTCCAGCTCAAGGGAAAGCCAACGGCTCAGGGTGGGGGTGAAAACCAGAGACCACTGGAAGGAACCACTCACCACCGCGAGGGAGGCTGCAGGAGTTACCACCTCTCCCAACTGCGGAGGAAATGAAATAAAACCTTGCAGGATTCCNTTGCTGTGTATTGCTGGGAGCAGACCTTGCTCTCCACGAAGATTCAAGAGGTTCCAATAAAAACTACATGTTTGGCTCGCTCCAGGAACAGGATACCCAGGCTGAGAGAAACGGAGAGGGGAAAGGGCATTAAAAAAACAAAAAGGCAGGTGAGATAGTCTGGCTTGACTCTGCTAAGAGGAAGCCCCTTAACGCGTTCAATCTTCTCCGTACAGACTTTTCCACTGATGAGCTGGGAGTTAAAGCCGGCTGCTCCACGTCTGCCACTTCTGTAGCAATGGGAGTGAGCCCTCCGGCCCTTCAAATCCTCTTTAGGAAGATGGGGCTTGACTGCTGTAAGAAATCCACACATTGTTGATAAATCAGAACTGCTTTTGTTTTAAGACCAGTGTTGCTTTGCTTCTTAAAACCTAAAAACCTGCAAAACCTAAAGCCTCCCCACGCAGGGTGTCCTGGTTTGAGGTAAAACCAAACCACGACACAGGGCAACATAGAATCATAGAAAGGTTTGGGTTGGAAGGGACCTTAAAGATCATCTAGTTGAAATCCCCCTGCCGTGGGCAGGGATAAACATCAAGCAGAGGACCCCGGGTTGCTCCTCCCCAAGGCAGCGCTGCGTTCAAGGCTTGGAGCAAAGACCCGGGCTGCCTTCCATTGCCAGGGAGACAGGGAATGGCCCACCATGAAGACTGGCTGATGCGGCGTAGACTTAAGATAACCATACAAAACCAAACCCCTGTCATTACAGCTGGGGTTAAGGAAGTCTCATTATGGTCCAGAATGATTTCAGCAGATCCCTTCATCGCTGGTTCTGCTGCTGAACTGACTTTCAGACTTTGTGTTGCCATTGTTTCTCCTTGGGTGAGCAGTGCCCACGTACCACATTCCAGCATAAATGAGGCCACCAAGATGATGGGTCACCATAAATGTTCCGAAGGTGCTTTGGGAAAAGCGGCAGGTCTCTGTTTCTGGGTGTTAAGCAGAGATATTTCTGACGCGTACCACCACTGTACCTCCAGAGGAACTCTCCCAGATGCACTCTAACAGAATGGACGACTGACTTTTTGAACCAGTGAGACACCTTCTACATGTAGAAAACTGAGAGACTGATGGACTTACCAAGTGCTGTATAGGAAGAATGTGCCAAAAATTCCTTGCCAAAGCAAGGAATTGACCCTGCATGCCCTAGTCTGATGTTTCTGCCACTGAACTATCTCGGTTATAACTATTTGGCGTCAGCAGGACTCCCACAGTCAAAAGTTAAAGTTTTCTGCCTTTAGAAGAGGAATGGCTTGGGCTACAGCAGCGGAAGCTATCCAGAGTGGCATGCCAGTGTACCCAACACCCAACCCACAGGGGTCGTCTCAAAGCGGAGGAGAACACTTATCCCACATGCAGCACTCTGTGGTCCTGACCCTGACGGCAGGGAGCCAGGCCACGTGCCACTTTTGCGCATACCTGGCTTTCCTTTCAAAGCAATCCCAGGAGCACAGAGAGGTGCAGAGATATGGTGTGTCCCAACATGCCTCCATGCTGGGTCAGGCATCCCCCATCACCGGGGGACAAGCTGGAGGGCAGACACAGAGCAGGGCGCAACGCAGAGCACCCTCTCCCATGAGGGCTGCACCCAGCCCGCGGAGGCTCGATGGGGAGGCCAAACTGATGCAGGCAGTAAAGAAAGTTTTGCAGCAATGGGGCTATTTTAATCTGCACTGAACCACATGCCAAATCCAAAAGCTATTAATGAAAGCAGATGGCTTACAGAAGACCTTGAAATGGGATTCTGCCCATGACGGTTACAAAGTCACCCCATACAAAAGCACACAATAGGATGCTTCAAAGTCTTTAAATAAGAATTTAAACAGGAGTACCTAAAAAAAAACAGCGCATGGTTTCCATATCATCACCAGGCTGTAACAGAGGCACAACCTTCTCTCCCAGCTACACGACAGGCTAATACAGCAGCCCTCCCGCAGTAAATCATGACTGTTTTTCCAGACAGCAATTACACACGTGATGTATGTGGCCCCAGAAATCTGCCCCGATGTGTAAACTCTTCATAGGTCTCTGTTCAACACCCAGTACATATATATTCTACAAAAACCTGTTTAATAAACCTTATACTTATTCCTGCTGGACTGTATCTTATTAAAAACTAAGCTCTTTATGGGATGGGAAGGAAGTATCAGGTTGATAAATATATACATGATTTGTAATACTAATTAATGAAATGAATGAACCTTAACTCCAGGAAGACAATATATACCCATGTCCCTAGCAAGGGGAAAGACCTTAAAATCCAGAAAGAAAGGTCTAACTTCCAGTTGTGTCTCTATGGGAAATGTCACGACAGACTGTGCAAGCTGAATGTGAGAATTCCTGAAAGAAGATTTTGCATTAACTATTTCCAGTAACGTAAGTTTGATAAAGTTTCAGCGTAACACCCTCAGGAGATCATAAGCAGGAAAAGGCAGCTTGATGTGGAATAAAAAACCAAAGGGGTGGTAATTAGGGGACACAACAGAAATGTAAATGAGGAAAGTCTTGGAAAGGGAGGGGAAGGAGATGACCCCATCCCTGTACCTTGCAAGCACTCCAGCCCAAGGCAGGGGGACGCTCTCCAGGGACAGACACATGGGACAAGGTGTTTCCACTGAAACAGCAGTAAGAAAGATGTGAGCTCAGGGAGCAGACAAGAGCAAACCAGCCCTGAAGAAAAGGTAAGGGACAAAATTACCACTCTATTAAGTTAAAATACTAGAGACATGGGGGATGATGATGGTTACATACACCTATAATTGCATCTTCCTGCCTTTTGCTTTCCTTCTATAACCGATCCTAACAATTAAATTGAATGCTTAGCAATAACCCTTGGGAAAACTACACAGGATGAAAACTTTCATCCTTAAGCCTCACATGGCATCAAAGCAATTGCTAAGCATCTTACTTAGAGTGTGTAAGGTGCTCCCTTCCCTCATCCAGCACAAAGCAATGACCTTCTCTGGAGTTTTAGCTTCCCGGGGTCCAACACCAACACAGTCACATCCCAACTGGCAAGCAGCGCTTGGGGGGCTGTGACTCAAGTCACACTCAAGGGTGAATTCTTCATAGATTCGTATACAAAACCCTGTCCCTGACTCAACATCCCCACAGCCGTCCCTCCCAGACCTGCCAAATACATCTCTCTCTGCCCTCTTGAACTGTTTTCTCAGAGAAGACAACGTAAGATGACCCCTTTAGTATATATATCCTGAGATTGACAAAACTCAGGGTCTCCCCTGCCGAGCAGTACAGCCAGATTCAGAGTCAAGCTCTTCCCTCCAACACTCCCAGCAGCTGATTCTTCTCGTGCAAATGGAGGACAGATGAGAAAAACTTCCTACTGATCTGTCCCACCTGCAAAATCTTAGAATGGTTTAGGTTGGAAGGGACCTTAAATATCACTGAGTTCCACCCCCCTGACACCTGCCACTAGACCACGCTGCTCCAAGCCCTGCCCAGCCTGGCCTTGAACCCAGGGATGGGACAGCCACAACTTCTCCAGGTAACCTGTTCCAGCGCCTCACCACCCTCTGAGTGAAAAATTTCTTCCTAATATCTAACCTAAATCTCCCCTCTTCCAGTCTGAAGCCATTCCCCCTCGTCCTATCCCTACATGCCCTTGTAAAAAGTCCCTCTCCAGCTTGCCTGTAGGCCCCCTTTAGGTACTGGAAGGCCACTATAAGGTCTCCCCAGAGCCTTCTCTTCTCCAGGCTGAACAACAAAAGAAATGACAAAAAACCATCTGAACCCTCACGGTACGGAGCAGAGCTGCACAAACCCGGATTTACGCCTGCTAGAGTTGAAAAGGTCTCTGCTGCATGGAGCACGGAGACAGAGATAATCCAGTCCCCGACAGCGGTGGCCGGGAGGGCGAAGGCAGAGGCTGTGCCATGACTTCTTCTGCCTGCCCTCCTCCAGCCCAGCAGCAGCCTGCCAAGGAACAGGGCTGCAGGGGAGAGGAGAGCTCACGGAAACTCACCGTACCCCAAGGGGAATGGCATGCCAGGGCAGGAAGCAAGCATCTTGGTTTTATTATCTCACTCATGTAGAGAGATATTAATTCATCTATTTCTTAGGAAAAGGAAAGGAAATTGCAGCAGTGCAACATGTCGAGAGACTAGAAGAGCCAGGCTCACCGAGGATGGGTATTAATTACTGCTTTCTATTTTTATCCTGTATATAACTCTGGTCTCGTCTGTGACTTGAGGAGCTAAAATCCCAGGAGCCAGAACTGTAAATCTACTGAAATAGGTGAATATCCTCTACAGGCTGCAAAGTCTGGATACAAAGAAATTCTAACAAGTGCCCATCAAAACTTCTGTAAATTTTAATAAGAAAAGAAAGAGCAATCTAGCAGTACACAGAAATCTCAAGAGAATTACTCCCAGAGAGGAAAAATCACTAGCCAGTTCCTGCAAGAAACCCTGAACAGATTGCTTTTAATTATGTAAAGAAAAAGTTGTTAGGCTGCTTTACATTCCTGAAGGGCCAAAAGTTTGGAAAACTAAAAAATATATTGTGAGGCCCTCCACTCTTGTCTGTACAAGACACTATGAAATCTCTTATTTTGGCAACAACATGTACATACGGTAGACGCCAATATATAAAAAAAAAAAACAAACCATGACCACAAGCAACTAAAAGTCCATCCTGCAGCTACGAAAGTATGTTCAGTGTCTGCCAACGAGCTAATGAAAAAAACGCAGACTGTATCTGCTAGACATTAAACTACCTGCTGGACATTTTGTACAGCTTATAAAGCCATAAAATATCACAGGACATTTACAGATTTTCCAGCTGACAACAATATGAAATAACTGAACAGACCCAGCACAGACTGAGTCCTCTGGTCAGGCACAGCGGGTAACGCTGAATATATACTGCCACATACACAACTAGAAACGGTGCCAGCAATGCACAAGACGAGAGCAAAGCTCATGGTGGTGGAAAAGGAGCCAAGATAGCAAAGCCATCCCTCAGCCTCACTGCAATGTTGGAGCAACAGCAGGACTGCCCAGATTTACAGTGCAGGTCCTTGGACAATGCCCAGGTGGAATCAGTTCCTCCCGCCCTGTCTGGGGCACAGGCAATCCACCGTCAAGCAAGCTGCTACCTCCTGCCCTGCCGGGGAACGTGTGGCATTGTACCGTCACCCAAAACCCTCCATTTTGGGACTGTGGAAATGACAACATGGACTTCACCTCTGGAGACATGTGACAAGCCAGGAGGATAGGCCGTCTGCCATGGTTTATTTTCCTTGTAAGAGTCAAGGGCTCCAGGCGAGCAGTGAGGTGGTGGCCTCAGTGGTGAGAGCCGATACCTGTTGCCAATCAGTCACCAATATCTTCTGGATGATGTCACACCAACTGTACATAACATGAGGAACAGCAGATATTCTGCTACAGAAAAAAAATATCATTTTACTGAGTAATCATAGAATAGTCTAGGTTGGAAGGGACCTTTAAGATCATCGAGTCCAACCATTAACCTAACACTGCCAAAACCAGTCTGCACACAAGGACAAAAATACTAATAGCACCAAAACAACGTAAACTTCCACTACCTAGGGAACAACGTAGGACCCATGCATTACACTGCTACTGAACTAGTACGAACTACTAACACAGATGTAAAATAACAAGAAGCCACATTTGGTGGCTGATAGCACATCACTACATTAGCAGAGTTTTCAATCTCCCATCCGCAGCTGACACTCAATGAGGAAGCCCCCACCTGAAAACATCTTTTAATGATGCTCCACTACCTCAAGAGTTCTTCTCTTTAAGAGTCTGACTAACAACTCAGGATCTGAGCTGATGACGAGGATGTCTCCATGGCCTTTTTGCAGGCAGGCGTGAGCTTGCCAGACTTCAGAAACTCCAACCGTGCAATCGCCATCAGCGCACCGCTGCCCAGCCCAAAGGCAGCATCACGCAGCGGCAAGGCTCCCGGTCCAGGGCTGCCTTGCACTGGGATTGCTATCAGCAAAAAGCAGGGAATATCAATTTCCACCTGCCAGGTACCATTCACCAGTCTTGCACGTCTGGGGAGCGTAGCGGATGCACACACAGAGGGGCATGGCTCAGCAGGCCGTGGAGACATCCAGATGCATTCAAACTACTGCCTGACAACACGGATGCGCTCTAGGTACATGTGACAGTGAAGAGTTTCACCAAGAACTTCTGCAGAAGCAAAATGGAAATAAAATTAAGAGGTTTAATACATAATGAGAATAAAAACTGCAGTGGCAACGATTTCCAGGAGCTGGGCAGAAGGGAGGGCAGGGGCACTGTAAAGGCAGCATGCACATTTGTTGCTGCAGTCTCTCCCTGCAGGGCTGCAGGAACAGTCACACGGTGCCACTACAAAAACCCAATCCAGGTAAACACATGAGCCCCAGAGATAACAATTAGCAGACACTAGTTGCTAGAAAATACAGTAAGGAAGCAGGATAACTGTGTTACAGAAATCCTCATGCAACGCAGACAGCTTCAATATCGTTACTGCTTTACAGCTAGGAGTCCACCCCTGCCCATCCAGGCTGCACAAGGCAGTAACTCTCATGCCAGGAAAGAATTTGAGAGTGCCTCATCCCTTTTTTTTCCCCTTTCAGAAAAAAAAAATTAAAAATCACAGCCTATTTCAACTGTAGATCTCTCCCTGAAATGCATCGTAACAATTTTATCAATGATTGAAATGAAGAAATGTTACGATAATGCCTTGAAGTTATTAGGAAGACCCACTGCAGCATGGGAAGGGATGGGAAATCAGCTGCAGATCATAAAGTTCCACAGCAAACGCACATTTCTTAAATATTCAACCACAGGCAAAGGAGACAAAACCCCATCCCATGACAGAGAACAATATTCTGCTCCTTCCTACTCAGCAACAGTTTTATCAGCAGTGTCTCTGTATCATGTTTTGAAGGAACGTAACTTGGAATGTCATCTTGTTGGTTTTTGTAAAATGTATTACTAACCAAAAACTCTGTAAGATGTTCGAGTCCTGCATTTTGCTATAGAAGTACGAGACAACTGGGGAATTCGTGACACACACTTTTAAAAAAACACATGTCACCTCAAGCCATTCGCACTGGTATCAGCACAGATCAAGGACTGTTAGTTATGGCCAACACAACACGAGGAGTCGGGACGAGGGCTTCCCGGCGGCCACACACGTGATTAAATACCTGGCAGTGCATGGGAGCCAGCAGACACTCTCTGAACACAGAAGGGAAAGGTAGAAAGGAAGATCACACTCTGCACATTATTTCTTTTACATTTACAGAATTTTTCTCCTCTTTGGGAGCCTGCCAGAGAGAAGGTGAAATGTCAAAATGACGGGGTTAAAGTACAGCAATACCGGCCTGAAATCAAGCAAAGCTCCTTAATCATCGGAATAGTCAGGCACTGGAGTAGATTGCCGAGGAAAGCCTGAATCACCATCATTGGAAATCTTTAAGAACAGCTTAGACAAACCTCTAGGAAACACTATGTGTAGGCAGTCCTTCAAGGTCACTTCTAGAAACACTGAAACAACCAAGACTTTCTTCATAAGCATATATCTGATCACACAACCACTGCAGTATTTTGATGGACTGTAGCATCTCTTTTTTTTAAATTTGCCAGAACAAGACACACACACAAAAAAAAAAAGCAAACAAACTCAGCGTATAGAGAGCGGCAGCCTCCGGGCTGCGGGAACATGCGCTCGACTTATTTTT
Organism: Anarhynchus alexandrinus; assembly: GCA_008711295.1. Taxonomy (NCBI): domain Eukaryota; kingdom Metazoa; phylum Chordata; class Aves; order Charadriiformes; family Charadriidae; genus Anarhynchus; species Anarhynchus alexandrinus. The sequence goes on from VUYV01000469.1 coordinate 416,870, forward strand.
AGAAAGTGGAATTGGTGCAACTTCCTCCCTGGTCCACACCAGACTTCATCAGCTCTTCTGCCTGCTCACTGCGCCTTCACTTCAATAACGCTCCGTATGTGCAGAGCAGAAGTTTCTCCTACCTTACGCACGCTGCTTGGGCAGGAAAGGCCACGCTCCGGCGAGAGAGGGGAGCGGGGAGGCGAGAGCCTCTCTGCAGCAGCGACAGCAGGGAGGGGAGCGCCTGTTAGGTGATTCCCGAACACGCTGCAGAGCCCACCCGGCGCGTTCAACCCGAGCTTGGGCAGCCAACCTCACCCTAACGCCGCCACCTCTGCAGACCGGCCGGTTTCAGGGACAGCGTTTCGTGCCGCCAGGAGCCAGAGCCAAGCCCGGGTTCTTGCCTCGGAGAAGCGCCGCTCGTCCCCGTCTCCGCACGACGTGTGTGCAGCCCAGCCCGGCTTCCTAAGGGCTCTGCTCGCTGGCTGCCGGCCTCCCCCAGGCAGCGGGGGACACGGGGAGGGCAGGCAGCCTCTGGCAGGCGGCCCAGGGAGGCTCTCCGACCGCCAACAGCCAGGAGGTAGCGGGGAGGGAACACGAGCCCCCTCCGCTTGCCGGAGACGCAGCTGGACGCGCGTCCCAGCGCTTGAAACGCAGGCGGAGAGGGCTCAGCGCGGTGGGAGGAGGCATGGGCTTACTCCGAGCAGGGAAGGGGAAGAGAGGCCCAGGAGCAGGGGATAAGGTCCGGCCGTGGCACAAGGGGAGGTCAGGGCGGACAAAAGCCGGCGCTGGCGATGCAGCGCTGCCTCTTCCAGGCAGATGGTGGGCAAGGTGGCTGCAAAGGGCACCCGAAGAGACCACGGTGCAAAACGGCTGCGGGCCGAAGCAGCGCTGGGCTTTTCCCCCTGCGCCGCGCTCTGCCTACGCTGAACTGAAAGAAACAGCACAAGCGTCCTCCAGCTCCCCCCCAGACACAAATTCCTTGCTGGAAAGCAACCGCTTTTCCCAGCAGGAGCTTTCCCTGGAGCCAAACATCAGCAGTACCCTGGGGCAGCTCCGAAGGGTGCACCGACCCCCCACACACCCAAGCAAACCGCAGCAGATGTAGCTGCACACAGCAATGTGTGAACCAAACTCGTTCCCTCGCCGCGATATCCAGCAGAAGGGACCTGACACAGTGCCCGGTGCAACGCTGGAAGGGCCCGGAGAGGGGAGGAATCGCATGATTCTCAATGGGCAAAGACGGAGCTTCACAAATTTCCACTGGCATCTATTCCTACGGTTTCCGTTGTTAAAAACAAAACCGAGCCACGGGGTGGTTTCTGGGCTGTTCACACTGTGTCAGTCTGGAAAACATAAGAGCTAATTGAAGTTGGGTAACGGAGCACATCAGCTGGGAGGGGGTACCTCCAAAAGGAGGTAGGCTTCTGACTGGTGCTAATACCATTCGATTTACAACACATACAAAAAAACTCCTGAGCAAGAAAGGAGAGGGGTGTAGGTATTTCAGAAGCACGGGCTTGTCCCAGGGAAAAAAACAGTCCTGCACTGTCAGTCAGCTCCCTCGCGTTGGTAATGGCCGTATCGACTTATCTCTGCTCTCATTTCCTCATCTCCAGTGACCAGTTACCAACCAGACAGTGGAGCTGCAAGGGTGACTTACTGCTGCTGATAAAGTCAGATCTCAGGAAGACAAGTGCCGGTAGACTCCTCTACAGCACCTTAAGACATCACCCCGTCCACCTGGCCTGTTGGACGAGGCTGCCGTGCAGGCAGCGGAGGCAGCAGAACGGACGTTCATCTTTTGCTTCAGTTCAGAGCCAAAGTCTTGAACTTTTGCTTAGGATGAGTCTGCATAACACGGCGAGATTATGCACAGCGAGAGTGGAGGCAGAGACACAAACTCCACTTAAATCCCTGCTACAGTGGCAGAAACACTTGGTAGCTGTCTGAGAGAACCCTGCAGATTGCAATACCGTACAGCACAGAGTCTAAATCTGCTCGAGGTTGTCTGTCAGAAAACTCTGTAAAAGAGCTAAGTATTATTCTGTTTTTTTAAGGAAATTTAATGCAGATGGAGATCTCTGGGAATTAAAGTTTTCAGCACCAGCCAGACTGCAGCGATATCCCTGTACCGAACTCTCCTTCTGCTTGGTGAGAGCTCACAACTGAAGCTACCTCTGATTTTTCCTATTAACGGAGACTGCTATGCCGGACAATCGGCAAAGGGCACAGCTTCGCAAGCAAGAGACAGTGGTGACCTCCAGTGCTCAGGTGCCCCCACCAGACACTGGTTTGACACCACCAGCTCAGGCTACTAGACATGGACCAGTCTCGGTTGCTCCAAGCCCAGTGAGCCCTGGTGATGCAGATGGAAGATTTCAGGTGTTTCCTGTGACTTTCAAACTTGCATTATCACTTTAAACATTGAGCAAGCATTTTATAAAAGTCTCCATTGGTAGGCATTTAAGCTTGGAAAGAAAGGACTTCTTTACAAATTAATTAAAAAAGAAAAAAAAGCATTTTCCTTTAGGACTAGACACTGTCATTTTGCAAATGAAGTGGGATGAAACATTGTTCATGTCATGGGGCTTGCAGTGCTACACCAGGGCGTACCGCTTGGCGAAGGAGGGGGTCAGTTATAGTTCCATTACACCGAGGGTTTAATTGTGGGGATGATTTTTACCTGGACATGCTTCTGAATTATGTAAAATATAAATAGATGCAGGAGATTAACCACCTTGCAAAAGCCAGAGCTAATGCTCTGTCCTCAACGCATCCTGCTTCATTTCTCATGGACCCCTCCTTGCCATCTTGTTAGGAAGCTTTTCAAACATAAATGGACAAGTAAACAACTCAAAATCTGCTTGTCTCATCACAAACTGAATTTGCAGCCAAGAAAAAGAAAAGGAAAAAAGAGGGCTAGATGCAAACATTATGGCTTTAAGAGCCTCGAACATGCCAAGCTTTAACTTACAGCAGCTCCCAGCCCACACCGCTAGCACGCTACTCCAGGTTTTGCAAAAAGGAGTTCACAGAGCACGCCAAGTCCTTTGCCACAAACGCACAGTTCAACATGCAAATATGCAAACGTCTGATCTGCATTCTTTTTCACATAACAGTACTCAGACATACCCAAAATGGGGTCATTTGGGCCTAGTTATTACAACGGCTCCGCAGAAGCTCAACTAATACAGTCCTACCAAGCCCAGCCTGCCCACGGCGCTTTAAGGAAAGTGTGGATCGCCAGCCGAGTCCAGAGAGGGGCAGAGATCAGCTGTGCAGACAACAAGCCCATGCAAAAAGAGCAGAGAAACAGAGCTTTTCAGCTTAGGAAAAGGAAAAAAAGTCTTCAAATACTTCAAATTTAGCTGCAGAGATGTAAGTAGTAGTGTTCTCCACGTGCCCTGGAGATCAGAAAAGAAGGAAAAGGCTTGAAGTGCAAGACAAAGATTTAGATTAAACACCAGAAACCCCCTCTAATAGTGAGAAGGCCCGAGTGTCTGTGTACATCATCTGCACAGGATGTGAAATTGCCAGCAGGAAGAGCCTTAAAAGAAGAAACCTTACTCAGGAAGGGTTTAGCTGTGTACCTGACCTTACCCCGGGGCTGGGAAACGAGGAGGACATCTCTGGATGTCCCCTCTAGACACGCTGAGGCCGGGAAACACAGTTTCAGAATCCTTTAAATTAGATATAGGGCAAGGACCCAGCCCCCAGACCACTCACATACTAGCCTGAAGCACAGTTGCTTGATGAATAACACCATCACTATATACCCTAAACAGCATCTTTCAGTTAAAGACACCAAACTGTGCTGTAAAATTCTTCAAGTTTCCAGAGAAGTGACTGAAGAGTTAAACATTAAAATTTTAGACACAGGAAAACCAGGGAGCTCAGGCTCACAACTTGCAGAGGATGCCACTCACGCTCCTGTTCTAAACTCCACATTTGCTTTCTTTTAATTAGCTAATCACCTGATTTATTTAATACCAAATATTTGACTAACAAGCAGATTATCAAGACATAGATTTACCGTTTCCTAAAGATGTAAATACCGAAACAGGAGGACTGTGGCTCTGTGTATCTCTCTCAAACAAAACACACTTTAACCTTTAATAAAATAAATACTTTAAATAGCACAGGAATACCTGTATTTCCCTCTTGTCCGTTGTAAAGGACTCCCCTATTTCTGTCTGCATTTTCATACCATCTACTGGGCAGATCCTGAACTACCCAACCGCACAGCGCAGGCCCTGCGAGGCTGCAGCCCGCGGCGGTTTGTCCTGAGCTGAGCCCCCCACCAGCCGAGTTTTATTCCCCCCGTGAGCACCAAGCCACAAGTCGGTGCTTGCTACGAAGCGCAAGGGTGGTATGAAACCACCATCCCGTACTCCAGATTATTTCCAGCAAGAGCATGGGGACGCACCACAGCCCGGCCAGCAAAAGTGTGAGGGTAAGAGGAGAGGAAGGCGGAGAGGAGGAGGAGTAGAGGCGGCCGTCCCTGCGCCAGCATCTTCCGTACAACCCGCTCCACAGTGTCGCTCAGGCAATTGAACTGAGGTGGGAGAATATTTTTCCCCAATATTACTGGCTGCCGAAGAGGAGCTACCACATGGCTGTTCTCAGCCACTCAGTGCACGGTGCTTACTATAAACAACAACAGTAAACAGAAACAGAGCCAAAAATCAAAGCTGGGTACCCCAGAGCTGGGTCTCGTGTCCTGACTTTACCCGTGGAACTAATTAGTTTAGTATTCAGCTGCTGAACCTAAAACATCCGAGGCCAAAGGGAGCCAAGATGCCCAGTGCATCCCAAACTCAGGCCGCCTGTTTAGCCTCGCTATCTCTACTTTCAGCCGTCAGGACTCCAAACTGCTGCCACGGTTTTACACGGGAGCTTCAAAGAGCCTGCGGATTAAACCTGAACGACGCGCGGCAGGAGCCAGCCTGACACCGTGTTTATTTTTAAACATCTTACTGTGCACGAAAAGCTCAAATCTTGTCTCATTCCCAGCTCTGTTCAAGCGCTCGGCTCGGGGGGGGCTGCGAAGGAGGCGCAGACGTTTCCCCAGGGACGGTGGTGACGGGATTTCTCCGTCCGGGTCCCCGGGATCACCCTTGACTCACCCTTGACACCTTCCAGTGGCAGGGACCTGCTGGCGGGTCCTGCTCAGAGCATCGCTGTCCATCTCCCGGACACACCGCCGTTCCAGGAGGGTCTCACTGACCTCCTAAAGACCTGCTGGGGAGGGCAGGGCACAAACCTTCCCCGGGCACAACCCGCAGGCGGGGGCCACCTCCTGCAAACCCTCCGGCACCGCGGTCTTGCTTCCCTTTTCACGCGAGGAGCCTCCGGCCGGTGACACACAGGGCCGGGGAGGAGGGCAGGCGCCGGCGGCCCTCGGACACCGCTCCGAGGCCTTTGGCGAACGCGATAACCGCGGCCCGGTGCCGCCGGACCCGTCCCCGTCCCACCCCCCCCCCCCTC
>VUYV01000469.1:422745-461789 GCA_008711295.1 Anarhynchus alexandrinus
GAGACGAGCCGAGACGGGCCGAGCCGAGCAGAGCCCGGCTCGGCTCGACTCGGCCCTCCCGAACGCCCCCCCACCCCCGCCCCCAGGCCGTGCCCACTCGGGACCGCTCCTCACGCAGGGATAGACCACCGTCCTCACCCCCACGCTCGGGGCAGACTCTCCCCGTGAGCTCCAGCCTGGGGATGGACCCCCCCCCATACCCACCCGGGACCCTCTGGACGTGGGACAGACCCCCACCGTGACCTCCAGCCTGGGCATGGACACCCCCCATGCCCACCCGGGACCCTCTGGGCACAGGGCAGACCCTCACGGTGAGCCCCAGCCTGGGGACAGACCACCTTGTGCCCACCCAGGACCCTCTGGGCATGGCATGGATCCTCACCATGATCTCCATCCTAGGAATGGACCCCCCCGTGCCCACCCAGGACACACTTGGTATGGGCAGACCCACACCATGATCCACAGCCTGGGGACAGAATATCCTGTGCCCACTCAGGACACACTGACCACGGGGCAGACCCCACCATGATTCCTATGCCTGGGGATGGACCCCGCCTGTGCCCACCGAGGACCCTCTGGACATGGGACAGACCCCCACTGTGACCTCCAGCCTGGGAATGGACCCCCCCATGCCCACCCAGGACCCTGTGGGCATGGGGCAGACCCTCACGGGGAGCCCCAGCCTTGGGTCAGACCACCTTGTGCCCACCCAGGACCCTCTGGGCATGGGACGGATCCTCACCACGATCTCCAGCCTGGGGAGGAACCCCCCAGGCTCACACAGGACCCTCTGGGCACAGGGCAGACCCCCACCATGATCTCCATCCTAGGAATGGACCCCCCCGTGCCCACCCAGGACACACTTGGTATGGGCAGATGCACACCATGATCCACAGCCTGGGGACAGAATATCCTGTGCCCACTCAGGACACACTGACCACGGGGCAGACCCCACTGTGATTCCTATGCCTGGGGATGGACCCCCCCTGTGCCCACCGGGGACCCTCTGGACATGGGACATGCCCCCACCGTGATCTCCAGCCTGGGAATGGACCCCCCCATGCCCACCCAGGACCCTGTGGGCATGGGGCAGACCCTCACGGGGAGCCCCAGCCTTGGGTCAGACCACCTTGTGCCCACCCAGGACCCTCTGGGCATGGGACGGATCCTCACCACGATCTCCAGCCTGGGGAGGAACCCCCCAGGCTCACACAGGACCCTCTGGGCACAGGGCAGACCCCCACCATGATCTCCATCCTAGGAATGGACCCCCCCGTGCCCACCCAGGACACACTTGGTATGGGCAGATGCACACCATGATCCACAGCCTGGGGACAGAATATCCTGTGCCCACTCAGGACACACTGACCACGGGGCAGACCCCACTGTGATTCCTATGCCTGGGGATGGACCCCCCCTGTGCCCACCGGGGACCCTCTGGACATGGGACATGCCCCCACCGTGATCTCCAGCCTGGGAATGGACCCCCCCATGCCCACCCAGGACCCTGTGGGCACAGGGCAGACCTCCACCGTGATCCCCAGCCTGGGGACAGGCTCCCCCATGCCATCCCAGAACCCTCTGTGGACAGGGCAGACCCTTGCCCAGGACCAGGGTGGACCCCATGCAGCACAGCCAGGCCCTGGGGACAGACAACCCCCAGATATTCCCTTTCCTCCCACCCCGAGCAGGACCTCACCCTGCCTGCAGTCCTGCAGCACCCTTCCTGCCAGAGATACCACAGACGTACCCCAGTGCCCCCAAATCCCGCCCAGACAAAGACCCCTTTGACTCCCAGCTAAAAGGTTACCTCATGCCACTGTTGTATCTCATTATCTTCACAGCACCATCCCCAGCTTGCACCCAGAGAGACCCCTGTGCCAACCCCACAGAGCACCCATGAACCTTGGGGACCTCTCCTGACCAGAGGTGGCCCTCCCTGTGCACGTCCTCTGTCCCGCAGAGCCACCAGAGGCCACACACAGTACCCCAAAAACATCCCCAAGCATCCCTTAACTTGGGAACCCCCTATGTGACACATGGCTACTGCAAGGGTCAACTTTGCCCCCACGACCGCCCCTATCAGTGTTGTCCTCCCCCCCCCCTCCTTTGAGCCCCTTGCACCAACTCACCCACGGCCGCCTCCACCAACACATCTACCCCCAGCAGTGCCCACCATCCGTTCACCCCAAGCCTTCCACCCTCTCTCCAGTGTAGCCACCTCCCACCCTTGCCAGGGTTCCTGGAGCCAGGCACCCGGCCGAGGACGCCATTTGCCATTTGCTCTACTCAAATATTCTGTCTGCTGGGTTTGCTATGCTGAAGACCCTCCTCCCACTGCAAGGAATCGCAACTAAAGAGGCAAGCCGTTCATCCGAAATAGCAACCAGGTCATGCTGCAGCTGGATACGGAGCATGAGATCATGTTCTCTCTCTGCTTGCTGGATTGCCTGAGAATAAATAAATAAAAAAAATCATGTATTGGGTTCTGGAGATCCAGTTCTCATCTTCAAAGCTGCTCATGTGAATAGTCAGTGGATCTAAAGGACCCCTGCTGGGTAACAGTGACGTCTCATGACCCAAATATTTCACGGAGACAATGGAGACATCACTTTGGAGTGACTCACGGCCTTATGTGACAAGCCTTCTCAGGGAGAGAGCACCTGAACACTTTCCAAAGTGCGTGTAGTGACATGGCCAACATCTGAGTCTCTCCCTGAATGATTTCTTGTTCTGGGGCATTACATGGAAACTTGTGTGTTTTCGGTCAAAACTGAAGCATCCCTGATGCAGGCAGGGCTTGGTTGAGTTTGGAAAGGTTGTACCTGAGAAAGCTCTGCCAAATGCAGGACTTCCTACTCGCACCTTTGTTATACGCGATGGAGGGAAGGTAAAGCCATGATTCATCCGTTTACTGCCCACTGCCAAATCTGCGTTACCTCCCGGTCCTGGCCAGGAACCCGCACTGATGCTGAGCGGAGAGACACAGGATGAGCAAGGGCTCTGGTGGTGCAGTGAGGGGGGAACCTTCCCACCACTGTCCATGGGGCTGCAACCACCTCAGCCCATTCCCGTGCTCTTTCCTTTTCCCTTGGGGGAGTTAATGCCATCTCCTGTGCTGGGCTGAAGGCTGCAGGAGGGTTCCCAAGGAAGAGAAATGGATGGATTTCCATCCATCTACTGCAGGAAAGAGACAACGCAATGGAGGTGCTAACACTGTCCTGGCTCAGATGCTGGACTTGGTCCAGCCCATGCAAGGCTTAAGATCCTGCTCAAGGCCGAATGAGCTTCTGCCCATCCAGTAGCTAACTTCTGGGGTCCAGCAACTAGTCCACAGCTCTTCAGCCCCCGTCTCAGGAAGCATAAGGGATTGGTACTCTCAGAGCAAAATACAACCTCTACTTGCCTGTTTCTCCCCGCCAAAAATGAAAAATAAAGACATATACTTCATCGACTGGAATGGGATTTCTAAGGTCTGGGGAGAAAACTCTATGAGAGGGAGCTGTTCCAGATCTCCTGTTTGGAGGTTTCTCACACCTTTTTCTGAACAGTGGTACTGACCACTGCTGAAGATGAGCACTGGCCTGGAAAACCTCTGGTTCCTAAAATACTCGCATAGAGGGGATGGACAGTTGGAAATGCTGGTGGGGGCTTTTGTTTTAATATGTGGAGTATTCAGTTATGGTAGGACACAGAGCTCTGTTTACTTCCATATCAGGGCTTCATGGTGCTGCCTATCAACACAGCATCTGAGCACCTTCCCTATAAAGTCAAAAGTGTTATCAATGCTCCTGATGGGTTTCATCAACTCTGGTATTTCCTCATTTCCACAATAATCAGGATTTCATGAATGGAATGAATGCTCAAGAGCTAAGAGCTGCAAGATGGAGACAGGAGAGAAATGTCCCCATTGACTTTAATTTGGAGTTAGCAGCAGCCGAGTTCAGAAGGATTTGCATATGACATCCATATGAGCACCACAGGAATTCAGTTTGATTAATATTACAATGGAAACGAGCCGCAGAAATGGTTTGCTATTTATTATGAAGTGTTGCCAAAAAAGCTCGAGCACATTTGCAGTCTGGTTTGGGCCAGCTCTTGGAGAGTGCCAGAGCGATCAATGACTGGGAGCAAACGACGCCAAAAGGGCTCCGATACCCTGATGCACGTGGTGTCAGACACACCGGAGCAGAAGGAGAGGCTGTAGGTGAATATAAGACAATGCGACCAGGAAAAAGTCCTCCTGCTGTCTGTGCTTCTCCCCTCCCTCTTCCTCCCTGGTTAGTGCCTCGTAGCAGTCCGGGACCAAACTTCCTCCTAGGCTGGTTCCCACTGGTTGCAATGTTCCCATTATATCATCGACTTTGTTTTCTGCCAGAAATCGATCCTGAATCTGGCATGGATGATATAAATATGGACCATATTCTGCTACAAGAAAAGCCTAATGTCCCACGGTCCGTGACCTTCTTACTCTGAATCTGATATTTAAAAAAAAAAAAAGGTGAATAATAGGGCCCAGGGAGGGGGGATGATCTAAAGGAACATGTTGTACACAGTAACCCTGGCTCTCTCATCAATACGCTGTTTGACCTGACATCTCCCTTGGAGAGGGGAGGTGGGAATCTCCTCCCCATGCTTTGCAAAGGCAGGAGGAAAGGTTATTTACGGAGTTTAAAGCCCCAATGAGCAGCAGATCACCTTGCAGAACCTCCCGTATGTTCCCTTTCCCAAAGCATATTGAGACCAGCTGTTGAATTTACCCGGGGTATGTCTTCCCAAAAGGGACCATTTTAGTTCTGAAGACCTCAGGGGCTGGAAAGTCACCATCGTGAATACAAGTAAGCTCTTTCGGTAGTGGGAAATCATCTGGCTTCATGTCCCAAACGTTTGCAGGCAGCTCTGCCTTTCCCTGCCAGATTGCAGGGTGATCCTCTGCAAGAAGGCTGCACGCTGCAAACCCATGCGACCCCCTGCCCTGGGCAATCTCCTTGCGAGGCGAGAGAACAAATTTTCTCACTGCAGCACATTTCTCTTTCTCCTATTTCTGATGGCTGTTTTCAACTATTTCTATCTTTTCCACATCCACCAGGGACACCAAGCCTGGGTGCAAAGTGCCCAGGTGGCACCGTGCCACGCTCAGGACCCACACTCCCTGTTCATACCCACTCCTCTCCAGCTTATGAACCCAAATTTAAGTGAAAAGCCCTCTGTTTAAGAGTGACTCCTGCAGTTCAGGTCTGCTTTGCTCACCTCTAATCTCATCCCAGAGTTGCCGCTTTCCTGAGCACGGTTGCCCACCCCATCCACCCCATCTTTGCTGCCTAGCACCCCACCAAGCTTGGCTACATGTATATCATCTTCCTCTTACTCTGATACCAAATTGGCCGGCCCATAATTATTTGATGTCACATTTTCACGATAGCTCAATACCAGCACCTTTCCCATCTCAGCAGCTGTCCAGTATTTCAAAAGCCTGCCAGGTATCTCCATCAACTCCCTAAGGATGCTTCTGCTTGGGTTACCCAGGCCTAGGTGTAAAAATGAGTTTATTTTGAGTTGTTTAAACTTCTTGGCTAATAACAGCCTTGGAAGTGCCTCGTCAGCCTTATATATTAAACGAAAAATGATCCAGTTTCTCTGCAAAAGAAGAACTTAGAAAGTTATCAAAAACCTGAATCATTGCTGCTGTTAATAAATTCTCTAAGTCTATTAATAGACTCATATGGGTTTGAATTTCCTTTGTTCCTAGCTTATTCTAAACATTTCCTACTGTTGCTCTTTAATCCCGCCAGCCACAAATACTTTCCCTAATAGCTTGTTTCTTCTGTTCGTACCCTTCACCAATTACTGCCCGGCTTAATCCGAGCCGACCTCTCATCCTCCCGTAGGGATTCGCGACTCGAGAGTCCTCTTTGATCCACCTATGGGAAAGAAACGCCGTTCCCGGGGACAGAACCAGCTCCTGCGGGTGGGTCGTTACTGGCTCGCCATGGGGTGAGTCAATCACTCCGTCTGCAGGGAATGCGCGGGAGCGAGCAGCAGGGACATAAAAGAGCCGGGGCACGGTGGCTTGCTGCTCGGTGGCCGGTGTCCGCGCCTTCGCTCCTGCCAAGAGAGCGGAGGGATCCTTCCCGGTGCTCACGGACGCGGCTGGATGTGGGAGAGCATAGATGACGTCTGTAAGTCCTGTCCTCCGACGCCGGGCATGCAGGGGTAACACCGAGCAGGTCAGAGCTGGCTCAAAATTTTCATCAGTTTCCTCTGCACGAAAAAATTAAGAAAAAAAGAGACCTTTCACCCCCGTCTGAACTTTGAAACCGTTTGTTTGAGGTTTTTAATTTAGCAGGGAAAGTTCTCACCTTCAGTCCTCCTGTTGCATTTTCTCCCTTCTCCTTTTTGCCATTTTCCCCAACACAATGCTTGCTTTGCTTTTCATATTATTATAGAAAATATCAAGCGAAAGGTTTTTCTTTTTGGAATCATAATAAACTATTGGAATGAGGAAACAGCTCAGGTTATTGATTGGATTTGGTTCCCTTTTCCTAAACCACCCTGTGCGTTTCTGGGATGGCTGAGATTTGGGGTCATCTTGGACTCATTGAACTTGGATCGATAGAAAAGGTTAACATTTATCTGCCTTGCTGTTTGTTTGCCCTTACTGTTTTCGACACATACATGTGAATTTAAGATCATTATTTTACTATTTTCCTCCTGCTTTTCCAGTGACACGGGATGGGATCTCAGCTGTTGCTCTCCTCCCAATGTTGTGGCCATTCTGAGTATCTGAAAAATGTTTCTCAGGGAAGTCCCCATCTCCGTTCCATTTTTCTGACCACATTTTTCCTCCCCAAAATTCTGACCAATAACTTTCAGCTCCTTCAAAGCAACAGACGTGCAGACTGCTGCCTGGGGTCACCTTCCCCGTGAGCGCGGCACCTTTCTAGTCCCTTCAGAAGAGAACACCCCTTTAGAATACAAAATATTACTAATTACTCTATGCCAATCTAAAGAATACATGATCAACAAACCAGAAGGTAGAGTCCACAAGTGACTGAAGGTTGTATGTATCTTTTCGGGAAGATTTTCTTTGTGAATCGGGTATGAGTTCATCTGAGTACTGCTCCAGCTCCACTGGTTGTCCTTGGGAAATCTGTCATTTTGCACCGAGGAGGGTGCTAGCTCAATGACACTGAATATTTTCAAGTTGACACTCTGGCAAACCTAAACCCCCAGGGGATTTCGCTGGGAAGCTCTCTGGGTTGCGAATGGCGAGATTGAGCAAGTCTTGAAAACTTGGAAAATCCCAAGGGACTGGGGGATTACAAAATTGTCATGATGGTTTGAGAAAGGAAACCACGAACCCAGATCAAATGGTGGGAAGGATAATTGAGTTGCTGCAGCTAAGTGTTGGCTAAACAACGTAATTAATGGCTTTTGGCATGGAAAGTAGGTCTTGCCGGACAAACTCATGGTCTTTGCTGTGAGAGATTGGGGCTGGTGAAAACATCCACGCTGGACCAGACCATGGACGAGCAGTTTTAAGCAGACCCCTCGGCAGCACCATGGGGGTCGGCGGATTGAGCACAAGTCAGTGGGGAAATGGTACCACCAAGGAAATCGTTAAATGCTCTAAACTAGCAATGTAAATGAGGGTTAACAGGGCTTATCAGCTGTCTCTGGCTTCATGACAGAGCTCCCTACCAAGAGCAGCGTCTTGAGATGACGGAGAGATACTCTTCTTACTGGGACCAGAAATTAGAAAGACAGAGCTATGGAGCCATTTTTTATAAAATGTAGATGATGTAGACGTCAATCATAAAATCTATGGTAATGTTTGCAGATGACAAAAGGACAGAGCAGGACAGGTTACTGCTGCAAACCCATCTGGATCGTTAAATAGTGCCTGTCCAGCTGCTGTGTTTGAAGAGCCATCCACAAAACCGCACCTGCGAGCCAGGAAAACACATTCCCCAGGACGAGAGACTGTCTCACGCAGCGTCATTCAGGGCAGCTTCAGAGTCATTCTGCGCATCCGCCTGACGTCGGGTGTATAAAAGGGGAATAGCAAGAAGCCAGGAGTGACCTAGATCCTTCACACGGCGTTGGAAAAGCTATTACAGGAACACCGCGGCAGCTCTGCTGTCAGCCGCCGATGAAGCCTGTAGGAGCACAAAAGAGGGTTGGAAGAAAAGCTACAAAAGTCTTCTGAGGGCTGGAAAACATCCTTCTGACTTGAGGTCAAGGAGCTCTTCACGCGCGGCACAGAAAGATGTGCCTCCGGCAGAGCAGCAGCTGGGTGTCGAAATGAGATGGAGGGGCTGGAAATGGAACCGGGGGTGATGCAGAGCGGGAAGAGCTGCCAGTGCCCGGGGTGGCCCCAGCAGGGCCAGGCAAACCAGGCGCTGAGTCACATTTTTTATTATATGTAAAAATCATGCTCTGAGCTTCTCTTTTTATCTGCAGAAAGACTTGCTGGGGCTTTCAGGGTTTTCCTTTCTCCAAGTTACTGCAGACCAGTACCGCTTGGAGATGGACCACGGCGGACCCTGTTTTCACCTACAACGGAGAGTCTCCGCTGGCCCTGACTTTTAGTCTTTTAATCAAGCACGAACCCCCAGAGGAATCTGCTCCTCAGGCTGACAGAGACCTGAGGGGTTTCCATCTCACTCGAAACATGTGGTTTGCCATGTTCACCTGATCATGGTGATCCAATCCACCCAATCCAGTGGCCCTACTGGTCCCTTTCTGCTGGCAGCTGGGTCTTACAGGATAGAAACATTTAGCCTTGCTACAGTCTTTGGGCTCAATAGAGAGTATTTGGGTGACATTATGACCTATGACAGATAAAAGCTGCAATAAGTAGAGGGCTGGAGCCCCTCTGCTGGGAGGACAGGCTGGAAGAGTTGGGGGTGCTCAGCCTGGAGAAGAAAAGGCTCTGGGGAGACCTTAGAGCCCCTTCCAGTGCCTAAAGGGTCTCCAGGAGAGCTGGGGAGGGACTTTTTACAAGGGCATGGAGTGATAGGATGAGGGGGAATGGCTTCAAACTGGAAGAGGGCAGGTTTAGATGAGATATGAGGAAGAAATGTTTCCCTGTGAGGGTGGTGAGCCCCTGGTGCAGGTTTCCCAGAGAAGCTGTGGCTGCCCCATCCCTGGAGGTGTTCAAGGCCAGGTTGGACGGGGCTTGGAGCAACCTGGGCTGGTGGGAGGTGTCCCTGCCCAGGGCAGGGGGTTGGAACTGGATGATCTTTAAGGTCCCTTCCAACCCAAACCATTCCATGATTCTAAGTGGTCTCTGATGGTTACTTTTGATTTTAATTTTTGCAGTCCCTCTGTGGATAGAAATAGCTGCTCAGCCCATTCATGTCTTCTTCCCCCGAATTAAATAAAATGATTTGCTGTTTACTTAAGAAGAGCCTCTCCCAGGTCGACAGATCTCAGCCACTTTCGCTTGCCCCATGCCCGGCTGCCGCAGTGCCACGGCCCGCTGGGGGTAAATCCCGTAACTGGTGATGGTGGGAAAGCGTCCCCGGTCCTTCCCACGGGGCTGCCAGTGCTCTGAATTCCCCTGCTTTGGGGCAGCCCTCACTGCAGGCTCCTCGCTCCCGCGGCATCCCCTGCGGTGCCGCACAGCCGCCCGCCACACTGCCGCGGGTGATGCTCTCCCCCCCCGCGCCGAGCTCGCCCGCTCGCTGGATCAATAGTTGGCAACCATTTCTAGCCCGCGTTTGCCTTTTTTCTCGCCACCACTTGCAGCAGATCCTTGGGTGCGTGCTCTGCTCAAAGCCGGTCGGAAAAATCATTTCGGCGAATTAATTCGTGCGAGTTGTTCATTCTGATTATTGACGGGCGGTTGGGCTCTGCGGGGACGCGGCTCCCAGCGCAGGCGGGCGCCGGGGGTGTGGGCAGCCCCCGGGGTTGGGTTTGTAAGAGCATTTTCCGGGGCATCACTTTGGTTTCCTGCAGATATGTCACTTGATTATTTATTGCCCATCTATACATATAAGAATACAGAGATTGCGTTAAAGGAAGGGGGAGGCGTTCCTGTGCAATCGTGCTGGTAAATGGCTTACAGGGATATTTTAGGACATGAACTTGGAAATGAGGCTGTTCCACATGGAAATGGAGATGTCTTTGCTTTCAAAAGTACTTTTCCTACATAATGTCTTAGCTCTCCTCGGGACGTTGCTTCCAACCCCTGCCAGCATGCTTAGGAGACACGCACGAGGGGTTTTTTATTTATTTATTTTCCAGGGTTTATGCAGGATTTCTGTCTGCACAGACTACACATCGGACGATCGCAGCCTGCCCGCGAAGGGCTGTGCTGGGCGGGGATGTCAAACAGGCGGCTCTTTCCTATCGCCTACACTCCTGCTTCGGGGTTTTAGTGCCCTGTGCTTATTATCCCGAGTTTGAGGATCGCCGGGGTCTGCGCCGGGGTCTTGGGGGACAGCGCTGACATTGCAACAGCTCGAAATATCCTCGGCTCCACATCTCGGGCTGCATCCCCGGCAGCGTGGCCAGCAGGGAGAGGGGGGGATTGTGCCCCTCTGCTGCGCTCTGGGGAGACCCCCCTGCAGTGCTGCCTCCAGCTCGGGGGGTCCCAACAGCAGAAGGACACGGAGCTGTTGGAGCAGGGCCAGAGGAGGCCCCGGAGATGCTGCGAGGGCTGGAGCCCCTCTGCTGGGAGGACAGGCTGGGAGAGTTGGGGGGGTTCAGCCTGGAGAAGAGAAGGCTCCGCGGAGACCTCAGAGCCCCCTCCAGTGCCTAAAGGGGCTCCAGGAGAGCTGGGGAGGGACCCTTGTTCAGGGAGGGGAGCCATGGGACAAGGGGGAATGGTTTTACACTGAAAGAGGGAGATTTAGATGAGATATTAGGGAGAAATTTTTCACTCTGAGGGTGGTGAGCCCCTGGCGCAGGTTGCCCCGAGAAGCTGTGTCTGCCCCATCCCTGGAGGTGTTCAAGGCCAGGTTGGATGGGGCTTGGAGCAACCTGGGCTGGTGGGAGGTGTCCCTGCCCATGCCCTGCCCATGATGAGCTTTACGGTCCCAGCCCAAACCCTTCTGTGATTGTACGAAATGGGGCGAAACCCCGCGGCTGGGGGCGCTGAGGGCAGCGGGGGGCAGGATCGAGCCCGAGCGGGGCAGTGAGGCGCAGGAGGGTGAGACGAGGCCGCCTCCTGCCCCGCCGGCCCCACACCGACGGCCGGGACCCTGTCGTCGTCCCCCCCCCGGGGTACCCCTAGGGCAGCGCCCCGCGGCGCCCCGCACGGACGGCAGGGGGCGCCCTTGCGCCGCGCGCTGCCTGCGCCTGCCCTGCCTGCATCTGCCCTGCCTGCAGCACTGCCTGCGCCTTTCCTGCCTGCACCTGCAGCGCCCTGTGCCACCTCCACCATGCCCTGCCTGCAGCTCTGCGCAGCGCCTGCCTTGTGCACTGCCAGCAGCACGCTGCCCTGCTCTGCACCTGCGCTGCCTGCGCTGCCTGCGCTGCCTGTGCTGCCCGCTCTCTGGCGCGTGGTGCTGCCTGCAGCACTATTCCCTGCCTGCAGCCCTGTGCACTGCCCGCCCTGTGCAGTGCCTGCTGTGCAGTGCTGTGCTCTGCACCCTGCAGCACCTCACACCGCCTGCTGCTCCGCGCAGTGCCTGCACCCTGCACTGCCTGCTGCCCATGCAGCGCCTGCAGTGCTGCGCATCGACTAGTGCGCTGCCTACGGCACCATGCACCGCTGGCACTGCGCACCACCCTTTGCGCCCTGCACCGCCTGTGGCACCATGGCCCCCTGCAGCGCTGTGCAGCACCTCTACTCTGCCCTGCCTCCTCCTGCGCTGCCCGCACTGTGCTCTGCCTGCAGCACCGTGCACCATTGGTGCCATGCACTGCCTGCAGGATCATGCGCTGCCTGCACCCCACGCTGCTTGCAGTCCCTTGCACAGCCTGTGGCAGCGTGCAGGGCCTGCAGTGCCATGCACACCATGCACTGTGTGCTGCCTGCAGCACCATGCGCTGCTTGCAGCATCCTGAACCACCTCCTCTGCATAGCGCTGGCACCATGTACCGCTCGTGCTGTGTGCTGCCTGCGGTGCCAGGGCTGCCTCTGCTCTGCGCTGCCTGCAATGTGCACTACGTGCAGCCCTGGGCCCCGCTTGTGCTGTGCAGCACCTGCAGCACCAGGCACCACACTGCTGTGCCGCGCTGCACCGTGTGCCATCCTCACCATGCACCACCCTGCAGTGCCATGCACTGCTCGCGCTCTGTGCTGCCCTGCAGCGCCGTGCACTGCCTGCACCGCACACCACTCTGCGTTGGACACCCTCTGTGCCACGTACTGCCCTGTGTCAGGCAACGCCTGCACCACGCGCTGCCTGCACCACTGTGCGGTACTTTCATTGCATGCTGCCTGCACCATCCATTGCCTGCAGCCACGGCCTGTGCCCTGCGCCGCGCACCCCCTTGCAGTGACACGAACCGCCCTTGCCCCACAGCACAGCACCTGCAGCATCTAGACCCCAGGCCGTGCTTGCTGGCTGCAGGGGAGCTGCAGGCTGCGGTGGGGCTGCACCCGAGGGGTGCCGCGCAGCTGAGCACAGGGAGGTGCAGCGGGGCGGGGGGAAGGTGTGAGCAGTGCACTGCAGTGTGCAGGAGGCTGAGAGACGCATGCAAGTTTGGAAGAAGGGACGAGGGGGTGTTTGGCGATGGGCTCACTGGGATTGCTCAGTGCGTTAAGGAGTTTGGCCATCCACGTACACCCAAAACCTGGAGAGGCTGTCGCGGCGCTGTGAGTGCTGCCCTGAGCTGCTGTGTGCATTGCACACACACCTCCCTCTGTAGCGCATGTCTCACTGTGTTTGGGTGCTCTGACCTCCCTGCGCCGTGGGTGACTTTCCACAGGGAGTCGGGATCTCTTTGTCTGTGACCACATTTGGAAATGCCACCAGAGAGCACCAGAAAGGCTGTGGGCGGTATTGCAGCCTGGCAGCTCTGTAGGACCAAAATGACTTTGCTAAAGGCCATGTCGGATTGACCGTTGTGTTTTCTAAGGGCTCGGCAGGAGCCTGTCGCGTTGCCGGCATGGGGAGGCAGCGACAAGGAGCTCCAGCCCTGCTGGTCCTCCATGCTTGCAGCCAGCACAGAGGGTCCACTTGATCACGGTCAGGTTGGGTGTCACTAAGTCATCACCCGGACCCTTTGGGTGCCTCAGCAGGGAGCTGCTGCTGCAGCGCGTGCGGTGCTGCTCTGTATCCACCCGAGTGTGCCAATGCCCAGGAAAACATCACAGCTTTCCTCAACATCTCAGACCTTCCACAAAGGTGCGTATCCTGAAGATTATCAGTAAGCTGCCTCGCAGGAAAGAAAGGCAATGAAGGTGGTGAAGGGTCTTGAGAATGTCTTATGAGGAGTGGCTGAGGGACTTGGGGTTGTTTAGTCTGGAGAAAAGGCGGCTGAGGGGAGACCTTATTGCTCTCTACAACTACCTGAAAGGAGGGTGTAGAGAGGTGGGCGCTGGTCTCCTCACAAGTTACAACCGATAGGACAAGAGGAAACAGTGTCAAGTTGAACATCAGGAGGTTTAGGTTAGACATTAGGAAGAACTTCTACACTGAAAGGGTTATCAAAGACTGGCACAGGCTGCCCAGGGAAGTGGTGGAATCGCCATCCTCGGATGTATTTAAAAGCTGTCTAGATATGGTGCTCAGGGACATGGTTTAGAATTGGGCCCAGTAGAGTTAGATAATGTTTGGACTTGATGATCTTAAAAGTCTTTTCCAGCCATAATGATTCTATGAAAACCTTCAGCAGCGCCAGGCTGGCCGGCGGGTGAGCCGTGAGTCCTGGGAGAGCCGGGCAAAGCCTGGCAGCACGCGCTGCCCGGGGTGAGCCGCTGCGGCGCCGGGGCAGGGGCTGCACAACAAACCCTGGCAGAAGAGCAAGGCCTGGAGGATCCCCAGGTCAATGGCATGGTGCCATGAGCAGCCGGCCCTTGCACGGGCTTGGGAGACACACAGACATTGCAGTGCTGTCGGCACCCGAAGGCATATTTGCGAAGCTGTTTTTTTGCTTAAAAATGGCTGAAACAGAAGTATGATTTCCTCTAAGGCACTTTATGTCCATTGTAGTGTGCTGTACCTCATGAAAACGGACCTCGAGAGAAGAACTCGGCTGTACCCAGAGGGAGACCCCAGCCCATGCCCTGCAGGGACGTTTTGGCACAAGCACAGATTAAAAAAGAAAAAAAAATTCTCTGCATCTTGATTTGCAAGTGGCCATTTCGCATATTAGAAGTGAAGGACTGTGTCTTTGTCCTGAAATACCACATCTGTAAGGAAACATTCTGTAGCGGTCTTCCCCTGTTATGCTCCATGATGGAGTAAGCGTTGCAAAGTGTCTGGGCTTAGCCTGGAACCCTCATGATAATTAAGCATTTGGGTTTAATGCCGGTGCCTAAAACGCTCTGTGCAGTTGCTGGGAGAGGCCTCAGGGTGGGCTTCGGGGAGCCGACCTGGTGCTGCTGGAGGAGCAGAGAAGGATGTCCCAATGTGCAGTTAATTTTCTGGAAGTCCTTTACTGTGTGTCGTGGTGGTGGGGGCAGCGTGGGCAGCGCAGGCAGTGCGGGCAGGACGGCGACAGGACCACGCTGGGAGACCTGCCAGGCTCAACCAGCCTCCAACCTGAGCTTGTTTGGGCTACTTGGAGCAGAAAATGCTGCCCCCCCCCACCTTCCCCCTTCCTGTTTGGGGCACTTCTGGGAATTTGTGGACAGATTTGGGGGTTTATCCCTGGCTTGCAGTGGGATGCTCCAGCACCGCGTGCCTGAGCGATGGTGACAGGCACTTCGGCTCACCCCGGGCTGGCAGGCGGTGTTGGATGCGGCCGTACCTGGGAATCTCACCGGCAGCCGGGAAATGTGACGTGGGGATGAACTGCTTTGCTCTCGCCAGCCAGCGGTCACGCATGAGTCGCCAAGCTTCTCCAGCAAATTGATGGCCACAGGTCTCGCGTGGGCTGTTCCCAGCATCTCCCTGGTCATGGCCATGGTGGAGGAGCTGGGTCCTGTTCCTATGAAGCTCTGCAGGGTCCCGGAGCAGACGTGTCCCCACTCCAAGGCAAAGCAGCATCCTGCCGTGGTGGCTTTTGGTTGTTCTCCCAGGTCCAGTTGTGCTGCTTTGGCTGCAGACTGGGGGAAACGGGGACTCCAGGGGGGGAAAATGGTCTGTAAGTTTGATGTTAGGCTCCTTCCTTTCTCCTGGCACTCCTTACCGGGCTGGTTGTTTCTGAAACACTGAGGGACAGGAGTTCCCTGGTGCTGGCAAGTGTCAGCTGAACAAAACGGGGGCAGAAGGCTCCTCTTTGCCACAGGGCCACGGTTGTCTTTTAAGACCAGCTCCTGTGTTACACTCTTTAATTGCAGCATCCGACTGCTTCTGTGAGCATAAAATCCGATAGCCACATGCACAACCGAGTAACATCGTCTGATTTGATTCCTGTTTTGAAATCTATAGAGCCCAAACACGATGCACTTAATAGCCGGCAGATTTACAGATGAAGTGTCACACGGCACCCCACTGCCAGTTTGAGGAGGAGTTAAGTGCTGTTATATGATACAAAGAGTGTATCATATAGACAAAGGCATATCTGAAGTCTCCCTCTGGTTATTTAGGGGACCTCTGTGAGTTTGGGGTCTTGCCTTGATCCACTCTGACCCATTGAACAAAGGCAGTGTGAGACTTTCCTCCTTCATGGGAACTTGCTTTGCTGAGAACGGAGGGACCTGGGGATGCTAATTTGCCTCTTCCAGAGCATTAATTGAATTGCAGATATAAACTGATATTAGAGTATTCTGGAAATATAATATGAAAAGATTTACTGGCATGGTGCTGCAGATTTTTCTTTATCAACATTTTTCAGAGAACAAAATACGGCGCACTGATACCTGCTATTAGTTTCACTGTTTATTACAGTGTCACCAACCATGAAACAGGCAGGACATCTGCAAGATGCGAAACATGGAGCCTCAGAGCCTGTGGTGGCCTACAGGTGACAAGAGGATGGGCTTTGCTGGTGCCTTGAGTTCCTGATCCTGCTTTCCAATGATTAGGCAAAATAAGGCAGATGAGTAGGAGGCGAGGAGTGCTCCGGATGTGAAGGAAGCAAAAGCCCCATCAGTCCTTGGGCAGATCAGGGAAGGGTCGGTCCCTTCTTGACCCACATCTTGTGATGGAGAAGATGCTGTAGTAGTGGTCACACAATGGTTGAAAATTACAAAATTGCTCTTTTATAAGAGCTCTCCCTTCCCCTTAGGGAGAATCTCTTATTTTAGGGGCAAAATAGTGTTGAGCTCAGCTTTTGGCTGTTCATGGCATCATCGAGCATGGCCGGCGGTGATTTCCCTCTGATGATCCTGAAGAGCGTGACGTGTCTGCATGGCCAGGGCAGTGCGAGACGGGCGCCAGGAGGGGCTCAGAGGAGATCAAACGTTTTCCGAGAGACTGTCTGTTAGCAGCTGTGGCAGTTTAAGCATGGGAAGAGATACAAGAGTGTGCCTGAGCACTGAGGAGGAAAAAACCTGGGGGAATTTTAGCAAAGGAGAAGCAACAAGCCCATAAAAAAATCCTAGAAAAAGTGATCTGCAGATGTGTAAGTTCATAGCAGGATACTGATGGTGTAGGGGAAAAATGTCTGAAGAAGAAGAGCCAAAACACAGCAATGCATGGGACAACTCCAGTGGGACTTATGAGTCTGAAAGAAGAAAGAAACACATGATACTCATGAGAAAGAGAGAGAAAAACAGATAGGAGATGAAAGCCTCACAGGTACCATGGTTCTCCATCTGCTTTCATAGGTAGGAGATACACCGGTGGTGCGGAGCAGCCTGGAAGCACAGCTGCTCAGAGTTATGTTTCCCTTGCAACAGTGCCTTTTGTTAAATAAGAAAAAAAAAAATATCTTGGAGAAGCTTATTTTTTACATTTCCATTTTGACAAAATTGGAAATGAAGAAAAGACAGTTTTGGGGTCTTTCTTTCATCCTTTCCAGTGCACAGTGTTCCAGTGGCAAGGCACAGGATGGAGAAAAGGGGGAAGAAAGTGCTTAGAAGAGAAAAGGAAAACAACATACGGAATGTAGGGTAGGGAAAAACTTACATTTTGAGAGCGATGAAATTAGTAATATCAAGATTTTAAAAAGCATTGCTATTTTCCCTTCCAGATAAAGCAATCTTCAAAGGCCTGGGCTTGACACTCCTCTTAGTCCTGGAGAAGGAAATAAGCAGGTGAAGCTGTGGAAAGCAGACTGTAAGTACTGGAGGGGATGTGAGAAAGACGGGGGGACAGTGACAAAGCAAGCGCTGCTCCTGCATGCCCTTACGGTCGGCTGTGACCCAGCTTGTGCCCGGCTCTCCGGGGTTTTATGGGATGGTCCAAAGCTCGATGCTCAAAGGCGTTGCATCCCCATCCAGACTCAACGCAGCGCTGGCGTCGGGGCCGTATTGTCTTCTGCGACACGGACCAAGGCAGGTCGGGAGAGGTGAGGATGCTGCAGGAGACTGGCTTTGATCTGAGGACGGTAAAATCTTGGCAAACCTGCCTGAAACCTGGCAGTCTGAACAGCTTTTAGCAAGTCCAGGTCTAGCAAGCATGGAGTGAAAGTTGCCGTGGGAGGAGCAGGGTCTTGCTTTCTGCCTTCGTCCCTGTGCCGCTGGCACGGGCTGTCCCTGGGGGGAGCCATCCGTGGAGGAAAAGGAGTTAAACCAATTCCACTTCCAGCATTAATTCCTCCCCATTCCCGATCTCCCCTGTGTTTCAGACAGCAGAGCCCTTGCACACAGACCTCTCCACGGGCTCTGTCCCAGCGCGTGGGTGACCCGTGTTGGGCTGCACGGTGGGGAGAGCATCATTTCGGGGTCTCCCGGTGCCTCTCCTCATGGTGGCACCCAGGGATGTGGCCCTGTGATGGGTGATTCTGCCCAGCTGAGCCCTCGCAGATGGGTTCCTGTGGAGCTTGGGCAGTGGTGGGACCAGCTGGGAGTGCGTGTGGACACCCAGCAGCCAGGAGAGGCTTTACGGTGCTGTGGCTGTCCATGAGCCTCCCTTGGGAAACCAGAGAGCTCTGCTCATGCATTGGGGTTGGGGGAGGTTTTATGTTCCTCTTCTCCTCTGTGCCAGATTATAAAGTAGGGGCTGAGGCAGCTCCTTCTCGGGCTCACCTGGTGCCCAGGGCAGTGGAGAGATGATCCTTCTGGAAAACCAGAGAGGTCTTTGCTTCTTGGAGCTGGACTGAGATGAAGCACTGTTAGAAATGGGAGCATTTTTTCAGCCCAAGAAGAGAACAACAATTTTGAAGCTCTGGTGAAAGCAGCAAAGCTCTTGTGACCATCACTGCCATCCCCACCTCCAGCTCCTCAATCCGAGAGGATGCTCTAATGGTCCCAGCTGGGACTAACCCCGACCAGCGTGCTAAAACCCAGTCCAATGCTGACTCAGCACGGCTAAGGGCTTTAAAACTTAACCACAGCAGATTAATTTCTTTCCTGCCTTTAAAAGTTTCACTGCCCAAGCCCCCGCCGTGCTGCAGAGCTGGTGGCACGGGCGCCTCGCCGGGGGGGAGCGGGACGGAGGTGCGGGTGGCGGTGCCGGGGGGGTCCCCAGCCGCTGTGTTTCTTGGTGCCTTGCCTGGACTCAGGCTCCTCCTTTGCTCTCGGGTCCAGCTACGTCCGTTCGGTGACGGCAAGGCTCCCTCGCCGCTCTGAGTCACTGCTGGAGCGCGTTAGCGCGGGGCTCCAGCTCCCTCGCGCTAATTAGAGCCAGCCGGATTTGCAGTGAGCTCACGACAGTAGTGATGTCAGCCGCAGATTTCTCAAGTCCCTCTGAAACCCGGGGCTGCTGTCGCGCGGCGTGTGCCCGGGCAGAGCCCCGCGCCCGGGGAGGCTCCCCTGGGCTCAGCGCGGTGTGGTGGGGGGCACGGGGTTCTTCACTTGAAGGGAAGGCTGGGGCTTACGGCAGCGTTTCAGAAGACAATTTATCTCATTTTTTTGGGGGAAAAAAAAGGAAAACTGCTGTTTTCCTACATTTTTCAAAGTGCACTCCAGCCTTCTCACGTGCTGGTTGACTTTCCTTAAAACTGCATTTTCCTTCAGCTTCATTTTAGCCACTTCAGCTCCTTATTGCCTCCACTCCTTCCACGCCAGACGTGCAGCGATAAACCCTGTTGCCAGCAAGGGAAGGGCTCTCCTTGCGCCTGGGGACCGCGATGGGAAGGTGCGGTGCTGCCTTCAGCAGATTTCATATCCCAAGGACCTGATTCCTGACCCGACCATCTCCCAGCTACCTCCTCTGCTTTCTTCCAAAGACCCTTGATTGCAGCCATCATCAGGTACAACAGCCTGGAAAAAGATCTGGGCTGGCCACGAGAGGTGGGTTAAGCTGCGGCTGATTTTTGAAGAGCCCAGGACCTGGCCATATTAAAAGGCTACTTAGGCAAAAAGAAAAGATGATTGGGAAAGCTTGTTCTGAGATGGGGATAGGGATGCTTTTTAGGAAATAAAGTAGTTTGAGTCTTCGGTGCTGGACAATCTTCAATGCCCAAGAGGGGGAAACTGAGGCATCATGAGGATTTGGGGAGCTCTCTGCTATGCTGTTGGTCAGTCACACTGAGTGACCAGACTCTCCGGATCCACTCCAGGCTCTACACAGTCCTAGCATTTTCTTCTTGATTTCCACATTTTATTGCACAAAGGCCAGTTGGGAACATCCAGAATGGACACCCCTGATGCTCCTATGTGTAAAATCCAATTGCAAACCCTTCAGTTGCTACTCTTTGACTCAAGAAAGGCTGAGAGTTGACTGTTTTAGCCCTATAGTAGCCAAAGACGTGGCATGGACGGTGTCATTTTTAATATGGATGGTTCATTTATTATAATCCCCCACCGGGAAGTCACAGAAGGGGTGCAGGACTGGGCTGCGCTACTGCAGCTCTCCCCGTGCCGGGATTGCAGCCTGGTCCTGTTTGCTGCACTTCTGCCCTCCAAGGGGACGGGCAGGCCGGCGGCAGGAGGAGGACACTGATGGCCCGTGGAGAATTCTGTCCTGTGGCCACCGGGTCCCCTGGCACACACCGGGCTGCAGCTCCGCCGTGCGGGTCCCTCTGGCAGAGCAGAGGAGCTGAGGGTGGAGATGTGCGAGCCCAAACTGAGCTTTGTCCGCCCCGTTGGGGTCTGGCAAGGGACGGCAGCAGCAACCGCTGGGGGGTAAAAGCTGCAGGTTGCTGCAGAAGAGAAATACAGCCCGTAATAATAGAGAGCATCCACCTACTGCCCCTTTATAGGAGGCAATAAATCCTGCCAGCCCCTTTCCGGGCAAATCCTCGGAGTAAGGGGAGAGGTGAGCTCCTGCCGTCCAGCCGGCCATGGGAGACCCCACAAGGTGAAATATCTCCAAATTACACATACTTGATTGTGGCATTGAATTATTAGCAACTGTTGTTGGAAAGTGGTTCATGCGAGAGGAGCAAACAGTCTTTCTTCTCCCCAGTACAGGCATTTTTACAGCCAGCTGAAACCACAAGAAACGCGGGCAGGAATTCAGGCTGTTGGAGGTAGAAAGAGACACAGTTTCCAAGAGCTGATTAAAAAAAAAAAAAAAAAAAGCTTGCAATGTGTGTTCTTTCGAAACTGAGCAAAGGAAGGACTAACCACCATGCCAGCTTTGTCCTTTATTGTGCACTGCACAGCGTAGCCTCTTCCATGCCTCTGTCATAGATTATATTTGGTCATATGGCCCCAAGGTCTGAGGAGGCTTCACCAAGGGCAAGTTCAACATGGGCGAGTGTAGGGTCCTGCATCTGGGGAGGAAGAACCCCCTGCACCAGTACAGGTTAGGGGTTGACCTGCTGGAAAGCTCTGCAGAGAGAGACCTGGGAGTCGTGGGGGACAACAGGATGCCCATGAGCCAGCAATGTGCCCTGGTGGCCAAGAAGGCCAATGGCATCCTGGGATGAGTTAAAAAGAGTGTGGCCAGCAGGTCGAGGGAGGTCATCCTCCCCCTCTACTCTGCCCTGGGGAGGCCACAGATGGAGCACTGTGTCCAGTTCTGGGCTCCCCGGGTCAAGAAAGACAGGGAACTGCTGGAGAGAGTCCAGCGGAGGGCTATGAAGATGCTCAGGGGACTGGAGCATCTCTCTGGTGAGGAGAGGCTGAGAGCCCTGGGGCTGTTCAGCCTGGAGAAGAGAAGGCTGAGAGGGGATCTCATCAATGCTTATCAATATCTAAAGGGCGGGTGGCAAGGGGATGGGGCCAGACTCTTTCCAGTGGTGCCCAGTGACAGGACAAGGGGCAATGGGCACAAACTGGAACACAGGAAATTCCATCTGAACCTGAGGAGGGCCTTCTCTGCTGTGCGGGTGGCAGAGCCCTGGCACAGGCTGCCCAGAGAGGCGGGGGAGTCTCCTTTTCTGGAGCCATTCCAAACCCACCTGGACGCCGTCCTGTGCCACTGCTGTAGGTGACCCTGCTCTGGCAGGGGGGTTGGAGTAGATGATCTCTGAAGGTCCCTTCCAACCCCTGCCTGTCTCTGATACTGTGATTCACCTCCTGGTCCTACTGCAGTGCCCAGGCTGAGCAGCATTGTCTCTCAAGCAGAGGGGACAGGGCTGGAAAAAGGCTGACATCCCTGCCAGGTTTTGTGGGGGAATTCAGATGAGTGGGGCCCAACTCTCCCCAGTGCACACAGGTCTCCTGCCTCGTGCCCTGGGGTGCTCTGCTCCTTGGACGGAGGTTTTGTGACTAGGCTGGGGGTGCAAACTGTCCAGGGCAGCTGGGTCTTACGCCAGAAGCAGCTCTGGTTCTGCAAACCTCCTCTGAAGTCACCGAAAGCCTCCTCTGAACAAGAGCACCAGAACTGGAGCTGGTTTGAACCCAGGTTGGGAAGCGACCTGCCGGGCAGGCACTGGGTGTCTGTGAAAGCCTCACGCTGGGAGGAGGTTTCTGAGGTCAGCGATGACACCAGCAGGGTCAGACCTGCTGGCTCGGGGCTCCGTCCTCCTCTGCAGGGGTTGCTCAGGGGTAACGCCGCACCCTGCTAGCCCCGAGCCAGCCAGCACCTCCGCTCCCGAAGGAGCACACTCCAACTTCAGGCTAATTGCATGTGGAAAGTTTGCAGGATCCAGGCTATAACTGTTACCTTCCTGATGCTTATTAGTCAACCATCAGTAGTTTAAAAAACTGCTGCACTTAACACCAGAGACCACTTACATCCATTTTTTCAGATGTTCGTAATTGTCTGAAACATCCAGCTGAGATTCCCACATGCTGTCTGTGCCAGAGGATGAGCTGTTTTGGAAAAACCAAAGGAAAATTACCACGATACTTCTGAGGATATGAGGAGACAGATATTATTTCCCCGTTGTTTATAAACAAGTTCTTGTGCTTTCAAAAAGTTCAGCTCTACAGCTGGAAGAGCCCAGGGGGAGATGCTGGAGTTCAGCAGCGACGTGGTCCCTACCGACGCTGCGCTGACGGGGAGCTCGGTGCCCCCGGCGGCTCCGGCACCGAACCCTCATACTCGATCTCACCCTTTGGATGGGTCATTGAGCTTTGAAATTGTGGGGAGCGGTGGTCTTGAGCACCAGGGCCGGGCGGGTGGCAAGGGTGACCTGTGCCCGGGGAGGGTGTGGGAAGATGCGGGCAGTGCCACCGGCGCAGCAGCTCTCCAGAGATGCTGCTGGAAAGCGGGGTGCCTGGGGGTACAAGCCTCGGGAGATGGTGGATGGCCATAAGCCCGCAAGATGCGCGGGCTCGTACGGTGGCCGTGCTGGAGGTGTGGTTCAAGGATAACTTTGCAGTTGGAACCTGGAGAATTGTGATTTCTTGATGGGCAAGGGACCTTCCTCCCTAGGCTGATTACCTGAAATATGACAGTGGCCCAGACAGTGTTTGGGGTGCTCCAGCCCCTGCCAAGCGTGCTGAAGCTCCTGGCAGTGACCTGGGGGATGCTCTGCCTCCCAGCTCCACCCCGATGGCGCTGGGAGCCGGGGCTTCTCCGCTGCCCAGAGCTGCCAGGCTGGCAGATGGATGCCCATGGCTTTCAGGCTTGCTGAGTCCTCAGCAGCTTGCCACACGGGTTGCTGCAGAGCGGGGATTGCCAAACTGCTCCGCAGCTCGCCAGATGGACCACCAGGCTGGCAGGAATCGTCTGCTCCTCGCTGCCCGCTTGGCAGGCTGTCGGCATCCCCGGGCTGGCCCGCTCCCCGGGGCGCCTTGGCCCAACGCTGCGGCAACCTGGAAGGATGCTCAGCAGCTGGGACCATCAGGACTTCCAGGTGCCCGCCTGGCCAGCTGCTGGGGAGCAGGAAAGCTGAGTCTGGGGAGCCCCAGAAGCTAAATCCCATCTGGGGGTCTTCCTCTGCTGCTGCATCTAGCAGGGTGCCACCGAGGCAGGGACACTGTTGTCCCCACTGGCTGGCACCCCTCGTCCACTGCCAGCGCCCTCCAGGCTGGGACGCAGCTCAGATCCCCCACAAACTGCTGGGGATGGGTCTGGGCTCTGCGCTGACCTGCTGCTGAGCATCAGGGAGCCACACGCCGCCGAGCCTGGGGATCCCGGCTCCTCCAGAGCTGCCCCATCCTCGTGGTGCCGGACTGGGAGGGCGTCCCACCTCAGTGGTCGCCCTCTGGTCTCCTCTGCCCTTCATTCGCCTGGGCTTCGACGATGCAGCCAAAACGGGCTCAGGTCTGCTGCGGGAGATGAATGGGTCTCTTTTCGCACACCCCCTCACCCCCGGATGCACAGGGGCCGAAAGTCTGCCAGGCAATTACATCCAGGAACATAAGCAAGTTATTGAAAAGCCTTGCTGGCAGAAACATCAGGATCTAATTTCAGCGTGTGAGTGAAAATATTATTCTCCAGTGTGAGGGGAGAAGTGATGAAAGAACAAGAGGCTTTTTGAGACGAGTCGGGACCACCAAGTTACACCAGGACAAAAGTTGAGCAGCGATTTCCCAAACCCCAGACATCCTGCAGAAAGGTTTTGGTTGTGGTTGAGCCATTGTCAGGAGCTTCCCTCTGGTCCAGGATGTGATTTCGGGTCCTGGGAGGCTGCAGAGGAGGTTAGCCAAGGTTGGAGCAGGAGCTGGTGGGTGGTGGAGGGTTTGCAGGGGTTGGGGGATGCCACGGGTGGGGGAGGTTGGGGTTGTGCCATGTCTGTGAGTATGGCCTCATCTGCTGTAGGTTCAGGAAGGAGAACTGTGCCCGGGCGCTGTGCTGGGGAGCAGAAGAAGGAGGTTGCACCACACCGCAGTTGCCCCGGAGCGGGGTCAGTGCAGCCAGCGCAGGTTTGCCAAGCGGAGCGGTAGGGTCTGGTGGGCGCATGGGACCCTCAGGGATGAGACTTGGCACAGACCCCCCCCCCCAGGTCTCGGGGCTCCATTGCCCTCCCAGGGGGTGGCCCATGGCTGCTTCGGTGCCAGCCTGGCACGGCGGGGGGACGGGGCACAGCCCTGCCCTCAGCGCCGCAGGGGAAACCGGGGCTGCAGCTGCCGGTCCCTGCGAAAGGCCGGGACGGGCGCAGGAGGTGTCGGGGCCGTGCCGGGGGGTGAGACCCCGCTGCTCTTGCCGCCCACCTCCCCGCACACGAGGCCCTCGGGGCCGGCGCTGGCGCACGGCTGCTCTCCCCGCGTGCGGCGCGTGTCCCCGGCAGCTCCCTGACACAAGGCAGGCCCCTTCCTGGGCGCGTTAATCCTCTCAAACGCTCGCAGCCCCCCCCGGTACAATAGCCGCCTTTCAAACCCCGGCGCCCAGGAGAGCCGGGAAGATCACACGCGTGGCAGGAAAAGGCTGGGGGTGCGCAGAAGGACGTTTGTCTCCCTGAGCGAAGCTTTGGTTGCTCACGAGCTGCCTGCCTTTCATGTGCTTTCAAAGGCAGCGCTGATGTCTGGAGAAGCAGCTCTTTCAAATTACAGAAGTTCTCTGCCTGCCTGCCTTGTGCCGAGAGCTGTAATCCCCGGCAGAGAGCTGCAGGGGGAGAGGCGCTCCCATGGACACGCGCGCGCGCCGTGGCTAGACACGCGTGCACAGGCGTGTGCTTGGCGACACACACACACGCGTACGGATGCTCTGAGCAGGGCTTGGAGCAGACCATCTGTCCCGATCCAATATTGGGAGGTGATTCTGCCCCTCTGCTCCACTCTCGTGAGACCCCACCTGGAGTACTGCGTCCAGCTCTGGAGTCCCCAACATAAGAAGGACATGGACCTGCTGGAGCGTGTCCAGAGGAGGGCCACGAGGATGATCCGAGGGCTGGAGCACCTCTCCTATGAGGAGAGGCTGAAGGAGTTGGGGCTGTTCAGCCTGGAGAAGAGAAGGCTCCGGGGAGATCTTATTGCGGCCTTCCAGTACCTAAAGAGGCTCCAGGAGAGCTGGGGAGGGACTTTTTACTGGGGCATGTAGTGATAGGACGAGGGGGAATGGCTTCAAACTGGAAGAAGGCAGGTTTAGATTGAACATTAGGAAGAAGTTTTTCACTGTGAGGGTGGTGAGGCACTGGCACAGGTTGCCCAGAGAGGCTGTTGAGTCCCCATCCCTGGAGGTGTTCAAGGCCAGGCTGGACGTGGCCTTGGGCAGCCTGGTCTGGTGGGAGGTGTCCCTGCCTATGGCAGGGGGGTTGGACCTCGATGATCTTCAAGGTCCTTTCCAACCTAAACCATTCTATGATTCTATGAATATCGGGAAGGTTTTTGTTACGATCCCAAGGATGAGATTAAGACGCTGAAATCGGTCAGATGTCGTACAACCTTTTACTTTATTTTCCGAACGAACCGGGGAGAGAAGATGAAAAGGGAGGCGGAGGGAAGGCAAAAGGGGAAAGGAGGGGGGGTAAGGAAAGGAAGAAGAAAAAGAGAGAAAGAGGGTTCGCTGTTACCGCTCCGAGTCTCGTGGTTCTTCTGCTGATTCTGTCCAAAGTTGCCAATCGTGACACGCTCTGTCAAAGCCGGGATCCGGGGAGGCGCGAGGCAGCACAGAGGTGGGGAAGAAGGGGAAAAGAGTGAGCGAGCCCCGTCACAGGGTGCGTGCTCCTTATGTAGGGCCTTGCTCATGCGCAGATCCCAAATGCGTACGTGCAGTTCGTGCCGGACGCGCTGTTCCCCTAAAAGCCTTCTCCTGTGTTTTTCACGCCCCTGGTCCACGTGCAGGCGCACGAGGTTGTCCATTCCAAAACTGTGAAGCTTCTTGGAGCACGATGCTTGATTTCGGGAGATGGCGGTACGGCGGCAATGTCGAGACAAAACCGCATCTGATCCCTGTTCTCTACACCATCTCCGGAGGTTCCTTCCAGCCTCAGCTGCTCTGTCCCTCTGCGAATGGTTTTATCCTTTGCAGGAAATACATGGAGGTACAGGAAAACTGGCAATGGCACACACAGCCCGGCTTGGGCTCCCGTCGCAGTGTCAGGCTGCAGGGAGACGTGGTGGGATGAGCTGAGCCTCTGAAAGGGTCATATCTCCGCAGCTGTCCTGGGCAGGACCCGCGGTCCTGGTGTGGAGCTGCACAGGCAGGACCAGTCCAGACGTCGCACTGGCCATGTGGAGTGGGGCTACAGCCCGGCATGAGGTGGGGGAGAGGGTGGCTGGTGGACTGCAGTGCTTCGCCTTCCTGCCCAGCACGTCGGACATCCACAGCGAGACCTCCCCAGCACCGCGTTTGAAGTGTGCTCGGTGTGTGCCGGGTGGTGGGCGGTGGGTTGTCCTGGCCGGGCCCCTGTGATGGAGCTGTGGTCCATGCTCCCACATAAAGTGCGGAGGAGGTGAACACCCTGGGGATGCTGTGGGGCAGCTCCAAGCCCTGGCTGTGTCCCCATCTCCAGCCCGCCCGCAGCTCCCTGCCAGCGACCCTGTGCCAGCAGTGAGACCCCGAGGGACCCCGGGGACTGTGCTGGGCTCCCGTTCGGCATCGCCCACCCTGACCCGATGCCTGTGCCGATGGAGCTGCGGTGTGGCAGGACACAGCTGGTGCCAAAGGGCTCCTTACCAGGGGACTGACCTGCCTCGGCCACACACCCCACGTGTCCCAGTACAGGCTGGGACAGACGGATTCTCCACCCCATTGCTCTGGATCTATTTTTTGGCCCACAGGGCAATAGCTGAGGGCTGCCGGGTCTGGGTACAGGACATACCGGACTGGAGACAGCGTGGGGTAAAAGAGATGCAGGTGGGAGATACTTCCTTGGGCTGGAGCGGAGTCAAAGCCGAAGGGATGAAGTCCGGCACCCCAGGGGCCAGGCCGGGTCTGGGTGACGTGCAGTGTGCCAGTCTCTGCCCGAGCACCGTGCAGGGGCAGCAGGCGGCTTCCCGGGACCGCGTGGAGGCAGGGACCCGCCTGCTGTCGGTGCTGCGCAGAGGAGGGGTCCCTGCACAGAGCCCCCCGCTGTGCGTCTGCCAAAAAACACCGATGGAAAGCAGAGGGGAGACAGGCAAGTGCCTAAGCACGTGCGCACCAGGGAGCCTGTAGTCCCTTCCCTGCGCTGTCAAGTAGCAAAAATTTTGGGGCCCAGTTCCTCCACTTTGGGTGTGCTTCACTTGGTATTTTATTTGGAAAAAGGCAAGAGGGCTGGAGCCAGCGGTGGGCGCACTGTTATCCCTGCTGCTGGCTGGAACCGGGGCCGTCCCAGGGAGCGGGGTGCTGGGATCCCACCCCCGGGCTTGTGGCTTTCAGCACCCCTGGGGGGTTTGGGGATGGGAGGTGGCGGTGGGGCACGGCAGCCTCCAGCTCGCCTGGACCCTGCTGGGCGGCTCTTGGCTGCGGGTGGCTGTGCCCCGCTCCCCCCTCCTGCCGGTCCCAGCCCAGGCACACGGACTGGTGGGCACTGGGAGGGGCTGGTGGAGGCAAAAGGCTCTGCAGGATTAATAAAACATCCTTTTCCCCTTCTCCGCCTGTTCTCCCAGCCTTTTCCACCCCTCCCATGTATCTGTGCCCATCCACTCCGTGGGTGCCTCTGGTGCAGGGGGTTATGCCGGGCATGGCAGACAGAGAGGTGTTGTGGCTGTGCTGGGCTCTCTCGCCTGGACGCGGCAGCCGTCACTGCTGTGGAGATGACATGGGATGGTTTCCTCCTGTACCTGCCATGTGCTGGCACTGCCCTGGTGCTGCCCCAACCCCCCAGCTAAGTGCTGGGCTGGGTCTGCGCCGGGTAAGGGAAGGACACGGCCACTGAACACCCAAACCATGCAACCGGCTCCCTTGGACGAGCAGATCTTCACAACAAGATGTGGGGAAGGTCATGGAAACAGGATTCCTCCTTCTCCAGGGCCCCAACATGACTCCAGGGCCTTCCCAGGAGCACGTCCAAGAATCAGGAGAGTTCAACTAACCCGGAGCAGCAGCCTCCACCAGCCCCAAGCCCCCAGCTGCTGCCAGGGAATGGAGAGGAGACCTGGGCAGGCTGGGGGAAGCTGCTCCGTGGGCACGGGAGATCTGTGGGTGGGCACAGGGTCCTTGCTGGCTTGCACCTTGGTGCATGGAGCCACCAGCCCAGCCTGGGAGTGTGACATGGGATATCCAGGGGACACCTGCAGGGAGTAAGAAGGCTTTTCTCAGTGCCCTTTCTTGCTGGAAGAAGGTGAATTTTGGTGGTGGGAGGGCCACAGCACTGCCTGGGCATTGCAACGCAGGGCAGACAGCGACTGGAGAAACCCCGGGGACAGGTCCTTGGCTGCCACCAGGCCACTGTGGACCCATCCAAAGGCCATATGTTCATGGGTGTTCCCAAAATGAGCAGGAATAGCCTACAAGGACTGAAGTCCTGAAGACCAGAGCCTTTCCCCCAAACTGAAGAGGCGACTGTTTGACCTCCCTCTGCGCAGTGCCAGGCCAGGGGACCACCGGAGAGGAACTGGGACACCCAGGACCGGGGTTTTGTGTGGGAAAAGGCCCACACTGCGCTGTTGGAGGGGTTGAGATGGGGGGGTTCATGATGGGACAGCCAACCGTGCCCCCGCCCAGCCGTGTGCCTTCCCCGCACCTCTGGCACCGGCACCCGCCCCTTTGCCCGTGGCATGAGGACTCGGGTGGGACCTGACCCCCCCTCCCCATCCCTCGGTCCCGCCGCCCGGGGCTGGGAGAGCCGAAGGCATGGCTGGAACGGCGCCGAGGAGCGGAACATCCCGTTTCCGTGGCAACCGAGCGTCTCCCGGCAGCGGGCGCGTCCCCACCAGAGGGCAGTGGGCACTCGTGGATGCGCCGCTGCCCCGGGGAGGGGCCGTGCTGCGGGGGCCGGAGGGGGGGCAGCCGGCCCCGCTGCCCCTGCGGGGTCCCAGCGTGGGGGCCCGGCCCTCACCCCTCCATCCCGGAGGTCCTTGGAGCCCGCGGTGGGGAAGGAGCTCCGGGGATGGGATGCCGGCGCCCCGCGGGTGACGGGGTGCGCACCCCGCTCCTCCTCGGGGCACCCACTGCTGTTCTCTGCTGTGACCTCGGGGAGCACTGGGGTCAGCCCGGGGACATGGACCTGCTGCCGTGGTGACCATCCTCTCCTCCTTGCGGGTCCTTTGATTCAGCCGACGGCAGGTGCTGATGTCGGCACCTCCAGGGCTGAGCCATCACCTCCTCCCAGTCCACAGCACTGTTTGCCCATTTAATCTCCCTTTTATTCCATCTCAAGTGAGACCCAGACCAGTCTGAGCCCCACTGCCTCCCACAGACCTTCCCTAAAGCCTCCTTTTAATGTGCTCAAACAGTTATTTCAAGTGAAACTGATGTAGGTCTGAGTCTGGATGGTCCCTCCAACAGCTCCCAAGGGAGGACGTCACATCGTCCCAAGGGAGCCACACCATGCTGGAGGGGGCTGTTTCCCTTCCTGGTGGGGCAAGACCCCTTCTCAGCTCCCTTAACGCATCTCCAGCTCCATCCTGCCTTGGCACTGACGCCATGTGAACTGGTGCCAAAAGCACATCACCACCATCAGTAACATTGCTAAGACAAGCCCTCTATTTACATATTTTATAGCATTAAACATGCACTGCAGCCCACGCAACGCACCACAGGGGCTTTGTGTCCCCTTGACAGCAACTCCTCTGCTTGGTGGGGACACCGGCTTGCTCTCCCCCTGGGTGACCCAGCCTTTCTGAAGGAAAACACCAGCGGGATCCCCTACCCTGGATGCTACAAGGGAGGACGATGACTCGCAAATCCTCCTGCTCTCATAGAAAAGCCTGTTTTGCTCTCGCAGCAGGACGGCCAGGAGCTTTCCCTGCCTTCAGCCCTCTGCCTTTATACGATGCTGTGCCCAAAATTTCTGCCCACTGCCTGCTTTGCCAGACCTGGCTGCACTGTCTCCAGTCCCATCATCTCCCAGTGCCTTGGCTCTACTGGGGTGGTTGCATGTCTGGGGGTGTGGAGGGTAAGCTGGGGGACCCCTGCAGCACCTTGTGGCCCATGGCCAGAGGGTGTCTATATGGCTGTCACCTACCTGCATGGGGGAAATGAGGAGACTGGCATTTTAGCCAGATCCTGTGTGAATTTGCAAGAGTCAGAGGGAAAGTGTGTGCGGATTTCAATCCTCGTTTGAATGCAGTGCAGCGCCACAGCATTCCCAGGCTGAGAAGGAGTTTTCCCCGGTCCCTTGCATGGCTCTGTAGCCTCAGGCACACAAGCACAACAAGAAACATCTGTCCTTCTTTCATGCAATCAGTTTCAATCACTAATAATTATCTCTCCTCTTCCTTTTTCCTCCTCTGCTGGCTGCTGTCCTAGTGCAGCGTGGCACTACAGGAGACCAGGTATCCACCTGCTGGATGCCAAGGCTCGCACAGCATGGGGACACCCAGCCCTGCTTCTTTTTTCTGGCCAGGCTTGGCCAGGGCTTAGTCTTGCTTGCCAGACCCTGCAGCCCTGGGGATTTTGTTGAAAACCCCAGCTCTTGGAAGCAGGTGATGGGAGGATCTCAGTTCCCCTTGCTGGATAAAGGCAGTTTTCTTCATCTTTGATGGGGAAGAAAGCTGTGAGTGCAGACTGACAAAGCAAAGGCACCAAGGTTTCTTCCCCTTTTATAAAGACATTTCCAGGCAGTCTCCTGTTTTTTGGGTGCCTGACCATGGCAGTGCATCCCTTGGAGCCAACACTCATCTTCTCCCTCTGGAGCAGGGAGAAACACAACCCCCAAACCCCATCACAGAATCATAGAATCACAGAATGGTTTAGGTTGGAAGGGACCTCAAACACCATTTAGTTCCAACCCCCCTGCCCTGGGCAGGGACACCTCCCACCAGCCCAGGTTGCTCCAAGCCCCGTCCAACCTGGCCTTGAACACCTCCAGGGATGGGGCAGATACAGCTTCTCTGGGCAACCTGCGCCAGGGGCTCACCACCCTCAGGTGAAAATTTCTTTCTAATATCTAATCTAAATCTCCCCTCTTCCAGTCTGAAGCCATTCCCCCTCATCCTATCACTCCATGCCCTTGTAAAAAGTCCCTCCCCAGCTCTCCTGGAGCCCCTTTAGGCACTGGAAGGGGCTCTAAAGTCTCCCCGGAGCCTTCTCTTCTCCAGGCTGAACCCCCCCAACTCTCCCAGCCTGTCCTCCCAGCAGAGGGGCTCCAGCCCTCGCAGCATCTCCGTGCCCTCCTCTGGCCCCACTCCAACAGGTCCATGTCTTTCCTCCTTCCTGTGGGTTTGAGGTGAATGCTCAGCTGGAGGAGTCACCCTTCTGCTTGTGGGCTGATTTCAGCCGTCCTGGGAAGCTCTGCAATCTCACCCCGGGCAGCAGGGCGAGAGCCGGCTGCGGGGCGGTAGCGGGGCTGGGGCTGGCTCCCCCGAGGTCTCGCTGCTGGGCTCCAGCCACGCCGGGCTGCGAAGTGCAAGTGGCAGAGCACCAGGGGGATGTTTGTGCGGCTGGCAAGGCAAGGCGGCGGGTTAGATCTGGGTTTACACTCAGCTCAGCGGGTTAGATCTGGGCTTGTTTTAAACACTGGCAAGTGATGAGCTCCTGGCTCTGAATACCTGTGAAGATGACACATATATATATTTACACATCTGTTATTAACCTAAAAATATAACAAAGTGGCAGATTACCTGTCTTGGTTTTTCATGGAAACTCAGGGCTCTGAGTCCTTGCAGAGAATAGAAAAGGACTGATCAACCCCGCAGGTCTCCAGAGCCGGTCCATGCCCAGCTTGTTGGTGCCAACTCACCACGGGATGACCCTGTGAAATGGGCATGGTGGAAAGAAATCCTGAGGATGCCCACTCTGTGTTGGGACATACAGCATTTAGCAGAGCTCAGCTCTTCCCCCAGAGCAGGATGGTGGGTATCATACAGGTCTCCCACATCAGCTGCTGGAGCAGGTTCCCCTGCTGTGGACAGATGGAGTCTTGGGGAGTCCCAGTCCTCAGCACCCCTTTTCTGCAAATGATCTCAGCTCCCATCTGAGTTCCTGGCTTCCCACAAAAGACGGGAGGATTGCTGATTTCCAGGGCTGCTGGACCATGTAGTTTGGTCACCTGAGTGGCCCCAAGACGTCCTGACAGCACAGCTCCCCAAGAGCTTCTCATGGTGGCAGGTGGTGAGTATTCGCCTCTTCTTTTCAGTCTGATGGGAGAGAGGAATGTGTTCACCCCCGGCTCCCTTCCAGAGCTGGCCTCTGCTGGAGCACTCAACAGTGTGTGGTGTTCCCTGAGCAGGTGAATCAGTGGCCACCTCTGAAGTTGTTGCACCTGATCATCAAATCAGCACATCTTGTCCCCTACAGCCTGGGCCTGGTGAGGAGATGCTCTGTGAGGGCAATGGTTGCCTGAGCACCCAGCTCTGGGACCATTGCTCTTCCAGCGCTGTGGCTGCCTGCATGATGTCTGGCCAGCTCTCTATTTCCATCAGCTCGAGCAGATCACGAGGATTGCTGCAGTTATGGCACCTACCTAACTGGGGAGCTTTCTCTGTTGACTGGAAATTGTAAGCAGATCATGAACTGCCTTGATGGCTGAAGGTGAAAGCTGTGCAGAGACACGGGGACCCCTGGGTTGTTCATTTACTGTAGGCTTTTACATTTGGGATTTTGCACTCACACCCTGGGGGAAGGCCCCTGACTTACACGGCGTCCCTGCCCACCCCACCAGGATGACCGGCTGGCCCTGAGTCTGCCATGGTGGTCAGTAAGCCTTGCTGCAGTGGCTCCAGGTATGTCCCTCACCCAGGGCCACTGCGGTAATCTTCA
Organism: Anarhynchus alexandrinus; assembly: GCA_008711295.1. Taxonomy (NCBI): domain Eukaryota; kingdom Metazoa; phylum Chordata; class Aves; order Charadriiformes; family Charadriidae; genus Anarhynchus; species Anarhynchus alexandrinus. Next base: position 455,922 of record VUYV01000469.1, read on the forward strand.
AGAGAAGTAATTGTAAAGGCACAGTAGTCTTCGGGAGAAGAATGGGAAGGAACTATTTAACTCACCAGAGCAAGATCTCCTCCCAAACCTACCCATTCATACCCCTGTTGAGAGCCCTCACGAAATGCAGCTTCACCTGCTTGGAGCCAAGGCATGCAGACCTGGGACTCATTCCCACCATCAGCAACCCAAAGTGGTGTGTACAGTCGAAGCCAACCATGCCAGCTGCCCTGCAGCCAGGCAGTGAAGGACCATCCCTGAAGGTGGTGGCTTGTTTTGCCTTAGACACTGTTCTGGCCCTCTCAGAGAGCCTGCCTTGCCCTGGAGATGATGGTGTCCCTTCGCTGGGCTGACGTATCTCTGACTTTAGGGGACCACGATGAGATGAATCCCATCCCGACATACATACTGAGAGCGTCCAGATGGAGAATTAGCGTAGAATATCAGATGCTCCTCACGTCTTTCCAGAGAAACCTTTGAGTCATTTGCTCCGAGGCTGTGTGGGTGTGTGGGTATTTGTGCTCATGCACGTGGGCTTCCACCTGGCTACTTGTGCAGACAAATCCATCCCGTGCCCATGCGCGCGCCCTGTGGGCATACTCAGGCCCTGTGCTGTGCCCCGGCACGCTGGGGCAGCTGGTGCATGTCCGCAGGGAGGGGGTTGCTGAGGAACACGGGCAGACCCCTGTGCAGTCGCCGGATCTCCTCGCAGGCAGCAGCAGAGGAGGTGAGGCTCCCAGCGTGGCCACCATGGCTCTGCGCACCGATGCTCTCCGAGCAGCACGCCGCCTGAGCAGAGCAAGCTGGCAGAGACAAGATAACATGCCATGGGGAGCAAAGCCGCTTGGATCACCTCTAAAATGCCTTATGCGATCAGACACTTATCACCTTAAATCCCCAGCTTGTCCTAGGTCACGTACCACAACCGGTCTATTACTAATATCATTAAGATCCCTTTGCTGGCTTCTAAATAATAAGCATAGGCGGGGACGCTGTGATTAATGGAGGGCTGATGGATGAAACCCCCTGTCACCATTTAATACCTGTAACAATAGATTCATTAACTAGGATTAGTTTCAGACATAAGCTTTCTATACCCATGGCTATTACTCACTCAGTTCATTAACAGGACAGCATTAGTTCTGGTACCTTTGAGCTACAATACATCCTGCATACAAATGATGCCCGGCACTGTAACTTTCAGGAAATCTGAAGACTGTTTATAAAAAGCTGGAATCTCTTAATTCAAACCTGTCAGCGAAGGCATTTCTGCTCTCATTTTCTGCACGCTTCATTTCTGAAGGTGAAGGATGGAGGTGATGTGCCAAAACACAGCTCCCCGCTGCCCCAGCTCGTGCCCTGAGTAGAGGCTGCGGGCTGGGGCGATGCGTGGGGTGAGCTCTCTGGGCTTGCCAGGCGCTCACCACGGCGTGGCACTCTCGTTTCCCAGGAATTAACTCCAGAGAGTTTTACACGGTGGTTATTTCCCCATGCCACCCAACGTGCTTAGAGGCTGTGGGCTGCTGTATCCTGAGGATTTCTCCCCACACAGCATCCTCCCAGGTTTGGCCACTCTGTGGGAAGAAGGAAAACACATTTTTTAACCGCATCTGGTGTGTTTTTAAGTATATTTCTGCTCCTGGACCCTGGAGACAGGTGGCTGGGCACGGCTTGGTGGGGATGTGGTGGATGCAGGTGAGGGAGGATCTCTGGTGTCTGGAGAAATGCACAACCAAGTGTCTGCAAAAGGTGACAGGAGGTCGAGGTGGCACTGGGTGGGTGCAGTCAAGGAGATGCAGAGTCTTTGGGATGTACCTGGCCAACATGACATACAAGGGGATGTGTTTGCTGTCCTTGTTGATTGTCACACAGGGAAATGCTCCAGCTGTAATTGCCAGATGTTTGCTGAGCTTGGGATTTTGCAGTGGCGGCTTAGCTGTGGTGGGGCATCGGGCGAATGAACCTTCTTGTCTCGTCTTGCCAAGCAAAAGAATCATAGAATCATAAAATGGTTTAAGTTGGAAGGGACCTTGAAGATCATCGAGTTCCAACCCCCCTGCCATAGGCAGGGACACCTCCCACTAGACCAGATTGCCCAAGACCATGTCCAGCCTGTCCTTGAACACCTCCAGGGATGGGGCCTCAGCAGCCTCTCTGGGCAACCTGGCTTAGTTTTCCAGAGGTTGTCCCGTGCCTCCTGCTGATGGGGAACCGAGGGACGGTGTCTGAGAGGGGGATGATTTCTGCAGTGCAGTTCAGTGGGTGGTTGCATAGGTTGGGTGGGATGTCCTGAAAAGCCCCCAGGCCTTGGGTGGTCACAGGGTTGGGACTGGACTTACCCTAGAGTGGCAAAATAAACATTTTCCAGTACGTCTAGATGAGTCCTATGCAGGGTAACTATTGCCCTGGCACTGCCCAGGGGGCAAGGACGCGGCGTCAGCCACCCACTCCCAGCGCACGGAGGAGCGGCGAGAGGTCCCACCGTTTGGGGCTTAGCTGCTGCGCTCACACAAAGACTGCCTGCAGACAGGATACTCCCCTTGTCAGAAAAGCCATGGAAAAATGTACGTGTATCCAAAAATATTTGAGAGTTGAAGTCAATCTGCAGGATTTTAGTCTACTGTGGAAAGTGCCTTCTCAGTTTATCATAATAAGTGTGATAAGTTCATTGTTACAGAAAATGCACAATATGTTTGGCCCAAAAAGCAAAATAAGGCTTCTGAGGATACAAAAGCAAAGCTGAGTTCTTGCATTTTGATACATTTCAATCTCAGCCTCCTCCCTATTAGTATGCAGTGCTGAGCCAGGGGGGTAGGAGCTGCGATTTTGCACATATGGAAAGATAGGAAAGATAACCCATTTCCTCCAAGAACATTAACATGGACTGGAAGAAATCACTTTGGAATTGACAGAGAGGAACCGGGGCGGGAGGGGGAAGGAGAAGAGGTAATTACATTTCATAGATAACGATTTAGACGGCACGAACCGAGATCACGAACCCTGGCCCTGAGGTCAGGAGGCAGGAGGGGTGCACTGGCAGCGGTGGGGCTGCAGGACATCCCTCAGAGCAGCACGTGCTCCTGGTCCACCCATGAATGATGGGGATTATGAAGGTCTCGGAAGATGCTGTTCTTATAGTGCCACGTTTGCATCACAAGGTAGGAATGGTGCGTTAGACTAGAGGTTAATTTGAGGGGCAGCTTCAGGTCAAGTATGGAAAGAAATTAGGAGCTGTGAGCTCTGGTGCTCACCAGCTGGCTGGTCCAGCTGCTGGTGGAAAGTGGTTCAGCCAGAGCTGCTTGATTTCTCTTGAGGGCAATGAGGAGTAGAGAGTAGCGCAGCCAGGGCAGATTAGCCCTATACACTGGTCCAGACTGGGACATGACTGGCTGAGCAGAAGGTTATGGAGGACCTGGAGGTTACGGTGGAGTCTGGACCAAGCGCTAGCCAACAGCGCACGTACCATGTGCGTACCATGCTGTGCCTGGACAGCCACAGCCAGCAGATCGAGGGCAGTTGTCCCCTCCACGCAGCACGGGTGAGGCTGCATCTGGAGTACCATGTCCAGTGCTGGGCCCCCAGTTCAAAAGGGACATGGGAAAACTGGAGGGAAGGGATGGTGGGGGGCTCCAGCCCAGCGGGAGGGAGCTGGGCTGGGTTAGTCTGGGGAAATGCGAGCTGGTAACAGCCTGCAGCTACCCGAAGGGCAGGTACGAAGATGACGGAGCCAAACTCTTCTGGGCTGTGGCAGACATGCTAACAAGGGGCAGCGTCCACACATTGCAGCGTAGGAGGTTCTGGTTGGATATGAGGGAAACCTTTTTCCCCAGGATGGTGCTGCAGCTCTGAGGAGGGTCACGGAGACACAGATATCTCCATTCACGGTGAGACTTGGCTAGGCAAAGCCACGGCTACCCCAACCTAGTGCTGACAACAGTCCTGCTCTGAGTGGGAGGACAGAGTGGGACATCCAGGTGTCCCCACCACCAGCACTGCTGTGGCTCTGGGAGGACTGGGAGCGGTTGGACAGAGGGAGCAGAAGACCCATGTGGCCAGGGACAGCCCTGGGGAGAGCCCACCCCACAGGTACCTGATACTACCTGGATGCCTGATCACACTGTCCTGCTCCTGCCGATGTCTCAGCTGGGTCACAACAGGCAAGGATGGCAGCAACCACCATGTCCCTGATCTGAACTTACTGTTGTCCTTCAGCAGCACTCGTGGGGTTGGCGAGGAGCCGGCACGGCTAGACAAGGCTCCTGGTCTCTGTGCCTGGGAGAAATGAGCCCCCGCTCCATCGCACGTGGCAGGCAATCCTGCAGAACAGCAACAGGGATTTTCTGTAAGGAGGATTTCAGTAAAAATGGAGAGGAAGGGTTGGAAGGGGTGGAGGGAAATATTTATTTATTTATTTTCCACTGCAGATTTCAGCTTTTAATCAAAAACCAAAACCAGACTTTGACAATTTTGGTTCATTCTGATGAAAGATTTTTAATGAAAACTGAAATTGTCCATAGGGAATTAGAAGCTTTTTTTAAAAAAAAGCTAATAACAAAGTCAACCAATCATACCACCAAATCTGGGCCATAAACAAGTTTAACAACAAAGTGGGAAGAAGTGGTGTGACAATGATGGGAAGGGTGTTGGGATGTGTGGCCATGATGGAGAAAGGGGTGGACGAGTGGCGGTCAGGAAGAACTGGGACACACAGAATTGCACTGTGTGATGTGGGATGCTCCCCTGGGGCTGAAGGGTTTGCTCACATCCCATCCCTAGCTGCTGTCCTGTCTGGCTGCGAGATACGCGTGGGGATGCTGGATGGCCACAGCTCCAGGGACAGTGGCCGTGTTGGGCCATGGCTGCTTCAGCGTGTGGCAGGTTAGCGGTGCAGGTTGCCTGCACATCTGCTGGACACTGCCTGCTGCATCCCGGCCAGAAACACAAGGGGTATCCTGGCACACACATGTTCTCGGTGCACACACGCATCCGTGCATGTACACATGTTTATGTACTGAAGAAGGGGTGCAGTTCAGCTGGTTTCACCACTAAAAGGGTAGATACCAAAGCCAATGAGAGGAAGGTGACCATCCCCTTGGAGAATGGGCATGGCGATGGCGGAGGAAGCTCTTGCATCCTACCCCAGCGGCGCTGCAACATGCGTACTTCCATGAAATGAGCTCAGCCCTTATTTTTGAGTCTTTGCATGAAAAAGGATCAGACCCCAGCCGTGCCTGTCTCAAAAGCAGGTTCACTTGGAAATGACGGAGGAAGCGAAGCTCGCACCTGACCCTGGTCCTAATCCAAGAAGAGCTGAGGCAAGTCAGAAAGCAGGTCCCACCCGCGGTAAGTGGTAGGTACCCTGTGTTTATGGTAATAACAATAATTTACCCTTCACTATCACCTTCCAGCTGAAGAGCATAAAGCCCTTTGCAGGCATTAATTATCATTAGCCTAATGACACGGTTGATGAAACGGAGGCTGTGAAAGCCGGAGTGATTCACCCAAGGTCCCAAGGCCCCCGCGGTGGCAGAGGCAGGAGTTACAGGCAGGTCTCCTCCTTGCAGGCAGGGGGTGCAGGGCAGGCTCTGAGCTCAGGGGGGGCACCGAGAGCTTTGCCTGCGTCTTGGGGAAGTCAGAGGTTAGCTGGCTGGTTGTGGGTTGGAGGTGTGCTGCATTCCCTCCTCCTCCCCGGGACATCCCTGCTGTCTGGGGATGGCTCCACGCAGGTCGAGTGGGTGGCAGCGGGTGGCAGGCAGGTAGGTAGGCAGCGCCTGCCCAATGGATGTGAGCCCAATGGAGACCACTGCTCCATTATGTCAGGGGTTCTGGAGCCCACGATGTGAGAAGGACATGGACCTGTTGGAGTGG
>VUYV01000470.1:0-107983 GCA_008711295.1 Anarhynchus alexandrinus
TTGTTTTTTTTTTTTTAGGTGCAACACATTTTTAGGGGAAAACCAAAGTTCCTTGACAAGAAAAGTTATAGCATTTATGCTTTTATATTTTTCCCTGAAAGCATCCATTTTAGTTAAATTGTCAAAATATGCCAATCTCTTGACAGCCAGAAATTATGTGGGTGTCTCTATATAAGAAAAACTATTTTGTTTTTAATTGTGGCAGCATCTGGAGGAGTGTCCGATCTTATAAGTAGCTCGTGCCTATCTAATTTAAAAAGCTGCCAGCTGGTTCAAACTATGCACATGGGCTTTATTTTCTTTACTGCAGGAAACTGAAGAATTCCACTGGAGCAAGTCATGTCTGAACAGCTCTTAGTGTTACTTGCTTGAGTATGGTGACAGCTTCATGGTGTTATAACACTACGCACTTCACTGAAAGCTCTGATTAATAATACTAGGTTGATTTTTTTAAAAGTATTTGACCATGCAGCTGTTGCCTATGTATTCAGATCAGTTTTTCAGAAAATCAAGGGAAGAATAAGTATTGTTGCTTCACTGCATATACCATTTATCCCGAACTCTTGCATTATAAATGTTGAATACTCATAATTTATGTTATCAATATGCTGCAGTCTTTTGCCTAATACATAAAACAAACACGTTATTATTTTCTATAGACTCTCTGTACATGTTAAGACTAAAGTACAGTTATCTGAAAATCAGCTAAGCTCTTAAGAAAGTCCCTACAGGACAAAGCCTACTACAAAAAACTTTCAGACTAAATGATTAATATGGTATTTTACTTTTGTAAATCATACTATTTGAAGCTGCAAGCAATTTTGGAGGTTCATATAGGGAAAAACCTGTTTAGCTCATCCTTTCCATCCTTCTAGTATAGTTTCCACAAAATAATTTCTCATGTTTCAGTCTAGTCTAGTTTTAGAAGCCTCCGGAGGCAGCAATTCTAAATATTTGCAAGGGGAGAATTACCTCACAGACTGGCAGGCCTCTCAGTGGGGAGGCAAAGTGAATCCAAGCCTCACCATGGAAATCCTCCAGTGGTTGATTCCTGCTCTGACCGGACCAGCGGAGCCTTGTTCTCTCTCGCTCAGCACCTCTGCTTGTAAATACACGTTAACCGGGGAGCTCTGTATGATGAGCAATAGGACTGAAAAATTATTTGAATCTGGGGAAAATTTGCAACGTTAGTTAAAAGTGCTCTAAATCTCTTAGGACCACATCCTTGCTTCACATATCATGCTGAGTGTCCCAGTGTGGGCAGGAAATATGCCTCTTCTCTGATGGCTACAAATTCTACTCCTCATCCCTGCAATTTTTCATTAAAATGCAGTAAAATATTTGCAAAACCAGACAGTGACCTAGTGCATACATGACGATTTTGTAAACCCTGGAAGTACTGGTCAACCATAATAAAATAATAATAATAAAAAATCCTAACCAAAAACTTGTGGTAGAGCCCCTTAAATGCCATGTGCACTCAAGCATTAAATCTATACACATTCAAACAATTCTTATTTAAAGATGATGTAAAATCACCAATTTGCATCCTGACCTCTGGTTTTCCTTAAAATATAACATTTAAAAATATATTACAGTGTGTACACTTCTTCTGTGAGCAGTAATACATGCAATTTATTTTTGTGGTAACAAAAGTTAAGGATAGTGCTGTAAATACAGTCGATGCATACAAATTGTTTCACCGCATTGTAATAATGTGTGCAAGAGCAGTTTCTTTTGCTATGCTTGAATGATCAGAATATCACACTGTAAGAAACGTAATTTATTCTCACATTTATTTGTTTATTAAAACCACAAGCCATTATATATGCTTTAGCATCCAATACTGTGTAATCTATTCCTTTATATTTCTGTGCTTGCAAATTGTGCTTGAAGGGATGCGACTTACATATTTCACCTGGAGCCTCATTAAATGTTTTCTGAAGTGCCAATAATAAATGTGAAAAGGAAGGTTGTGCTACTTCCCTCCCCTCTGCCATCTTCTTGCCAAGTATATATCACCCTGATATTAAACATTTAGCATGTGATAGAGAAAATAAATTATGCACAAAGAGTGTTGCAGTAAGAAGTAGGAAATAGCACCTCAGTGACATAGTGGACAACATGCAAAGTAGCTAATTTTGGAGAAACCTTGGCAGAAAGAGTAACAGCAAATACTCTTGGTGGTTCTGGATGGTGACTCTGCAAGTGAACCTTTGTCGAAGTTTGCATTCAATGATCCATTGTAATCAGGGATTGATTTCCAGACCTGAATTTGGACCAAACTTTGGAGACCATAGACAATGTTTGGGTAATGTATTTCACTGTCTTTGGGCAAAGTCCACTGCTCCACTTCCTTATTTTGATGTCATGGAGGATGCTTGGCAGGCCATGCCCCTAACGCTATGCATTTGTCTGGTATAGCTGGTTCTTCCTTGCAGCTATCCACAGTGCCCACTGATAAAGGGAAGTACTGATGCTGGATTATAATAAACTCATTTTCTTTATTCCAACTTACTGTTCAGAACTTCAATGCAAGAGTGAACTTTCTCATTGATTAATGTAATACTCAGCATAACATTCAGCTGTGAATGTTTTTTTAATGAGTCTTATATCTACCAACAGTTTAGCTGGTCCGTGTCAAATCAAGAGGGGTCAGTTCTATTTTTCAGTCTATTCAGACTGAAAGGTTAAGAAGTCTACAGCATGAGTTTGCATTTAGTTGGGTTAGCTTTTCAAAAATATTCATGAGCACTTAAGTTTCTTTCAGAGAATCTGGTAATTTTGAAAAATATCAAATTAACAGAAAGGGAAAAATAAGATTTATGTTTTATTTAAAATTAATACAATATAAATGGTGATATTATAAGTTCCTTCTATCTATTCCAGAAACCTGATTTCTTTTGGATAGACTGATTTATGATCAAAGTTGAGTTCAGATTTTATAGTATTTTATGCTGACCACAACAGTATATTCAGGAGACAGACCACAGAGACATCAAAGGAACTGTGTTGGTGCATTTTATGATAAAACATAACTTTCTGCTGGAAAATATGCTGGTGCAATCCATTCATATCACATTGGCAACAGAACAGCCATCAAATGAAAATACTCTTATTGTCTTGAAATGTTATTTTTTCAACACAAAACAAAACTCCTGTGAACACTCATTTAGGAAAGATTTTGCCACATTTTTTTATAGTTATATGAATTTTCCCTGGTTATCATTCACCTTCTTATAAACTCTCAATCCTCCAGGTGACACAAAAATAGCAGAAAAGGATTTGGCTCCAGAAAAGAAGAAGAATAAATTATCAAAAAAACAAGTCACAGAATGAAAAAAGCAACATAAGGCCTAAGTTGCCTACAAGACATATAAGACCCAAATAGCATTTAAAAGATGACAAGCTTGAGCTGCCTTCTGCTTTGTGTTTGCAAAAAGTTTTCATTCTGTTTAAAGGTGCTTGTTTATGGAAATCAAAGTCATTGCAGATAATTCATAATCAGAAGCAAGGATTCAATGAACTTCTAAGATTACCTTGTCCAAGTAGAATAGTTAGTTTGACGGATAAGTATGGGAAGAATCAAAGGACTAGTAGTAGGTACATAGTCTCTTTTGTATTTATTCAAAAGGCTGAGATCCAACATTTATTCCAAAATGAAATAAAACAATTTAACAATTGCCTTCAAAAATTTATCATTTACATGCTTGAACATTTCATAAGACAAATCATCCATGTCTGGTGGAAAGAATTCTGAAAACCAGGTTATACTTCTTCAGGTTCATTACCTCTGAATCTAACATTGTAATAAAAATAATTTCCAACCCAATTTTCAAGAATAGAACTAAATATTTTTTAAAAATTGATTCTTATGCAGCAAAAGATCAGGTCTAGAATTAACACCACTGCTATTATAAGCAAAGCCTATCTATCTTTCACAATCTCAAATAACTTTTAATTAATCCAGATATTGCAAGATAAATCCCATTACAGCTGCTGTTTTCAATCTTATCCCATGTCTTGTACAAGGTATTTTTATTAATGTCTCTGACATTGCCTCTTTGAATTCACAGTTTTGCCTTAAGTGGAATAGGGCTTTGCTTTTGTGGTCTAGATCTGCTCATTATAAGGAACTTGTCATGTTATCAAAAACTTTTGCTGATTGCATGTCATTACTGGGGTTCAAGGGAATGACTGAAAAGTTTTTCATGCCAGATCTGACACAAAGTACCTTCTTACGGGATGACAAAGACACACAGGGTAGGATTCATCTCACCTAATTTTAGCTATGCCTAATCACTGGAAAGAAGTGCTTCTGTAGGCTTAACCCTACTCACATTAAAAAAATCCTTGAAATTCAAAGATGTATTTGGACATATCTGTCTTTGTCCATTGACTAAAAAGAAAATTTAGGAGATAATATAAGCTGTATACTGCTTACATAGCTGGAGTTAGAAGAGTTGAATGATACCTGCAGTGCCCAGACAAATATTAACATTAAATATTATGGTGAGGAACTATCAACCAACTAAATAAATAGCCAGAAATGTAAGGCTAGCACCTATTCTGTTGCAATGATTGTCATTGTGAGCAACTAATTTTATTCTTATTACTTGCTCAAATAGTAAGCAGTTAGCCATATGGATTGATAAATTGAAATTACAAGTGTCCATGTACATTTAAATGTATAAAATGTGCCTACATAAAAACCATTTGACTATCACTCTGTGTGAGAATAACCTAGAATATGCCTCTACTTTGAAAACACAGGTGGTGTCAGTGACCCTGATTCAAAATGCTGATTTGGAGCTTTTTGAGCTTTGAAGAAAGAGGGATTTCATAGGAGAATGGGCTTTGTATTGCAGACACAGAAGACACATTTTCTTCTGCCGTTATTTATATTGTACTGATCACCCACATGAGACACCTGTCTCTGATGTTAGGAATACTATTCAGACCATTGAATACAATTCTTATTCTTTCTCCACTTAGAGCTTATAGTGTTTCCAGAGTTACTTACCCTCCTACAGAATATTCTTTCTGGGGTGTGGGTTTATTACCCTGATATACAGATCACTTTCTGAAATCTCATGAGAAGGTTAAATAAAATGGCGAATCTGCACACAAACATTAAATAATGGACGATACAAAAGTAAATAATTGTGAGTGATAAAATGCTGTATATCATTCCCTCTAATATTTTCCATACTCTGTTCTGAAATTAAGAATTTTTCATTTAATTTACCAATCAACAGAAAAAAATCAGACCTCTGTAGAGCAGAGCTAAATTGGATTTTAATGAAGAATGTAACAGAGAACTGTAATAGCTTTTAGTTTTGAGGAATAACTAAATTAATAACTTTCATTCAGAAGGATAGTAATAAAAGCCTTCAAAACCATCAGTTGCCTATACTGCCAGGCATAGATTTAAAGTCAGGTCTAGGTCATTACTAAAGCAGGGAGTAAAGAAGGTCCAGAGAGTGAATTGTCAGCATTATGTACTGTTCTTTCATCTTCACATTAAAAATTTGTTGCATTTACAAGCCATGTGGTTTGAAAGTATGTTTTCTTGGCTGATTAATCTTTATTTATGCTAACAGGGATAAGGTCAGTGTCCAGTGACTTGATGAAAATTAATTCACTTAATCATTTTATTAATATGGAATTTAGGGACATGTTAATTGCCAAAAGAAAAAATATGCTGACACTAATGCTGAGATTGTAACTAGAACTCATACCTCTGCTCTGGAAGGAGGACAGAAGGGTACTCCTTCTCCTCCTGTCTCTTCCCATAGTCCTTGTGGGGGTGGGGAGGGGGTGCAGATGCAGCAGGAGCCAGGGCACACAACATTGACCACTCTGCACCCTTATCCTCCTCCGGGTACCCACAGAGGGCATCCCCAAGGAGCAGGACCATTATTCCACAGAGCCTTCACAAGCCTCCTTGCAGATGCCAGATTTATCCATGGCATCACCAACTATCTCGGCTTCCCCATCTCCTGAGCTCTGCACATGGCAAGTCAGTGTTTCTAGTGCTCTTGCCACACTGAAGACTATCTTGATTTAATAGATCAAACACGGATTTTAGAAAGTGTGTGTGTGTTCAAGTATTTTGCTGGAAAAGGGCTTAATTATCATTATTTGTTCCCTGGGGACATGCTGTTGTGATTCTTGGCTGCATTATTTGTTATTTATACTGCACCATCCATGTGTAATAGTCAGCAAACAAATGTTTCAGTCTTATTTGAACATCTGCTTAACCTCTTCCATTATTCTATACTTGTTTGTTACACTGAAACAAAGGAAAACAAAAATTGGGAAGTAGATGACATCTTGGGGCTAACAATTCTGCAGCACTGAATATAGATTAGAGCTCTTGATGCATCATTCCATCAACATCAATAAAAATAAATGAGATGTTGGACTGATGTATGGACTAGCAACACTGAGTCAGCTGTCCCAGCCAGTCCCTTGAAAAAGGCTTTTTGTTGTCCCCTGAGCTGGAAACTGCTTTTTTTCTAGAACTGGAGTCCTCTAGCTCCCTGCCCAACCTGTTCCTAAATGCACCGGGAACTCATCTTCATCCCCAAAAGCTCAGGTGTGAGCCCTGGCAATCCTGTAGCAATTTACAGCTGAACGGTTTTTAAAAGAAAGCTTTTAAAGTTTATGCTAGTTATCTTTATCTTCAGTCATATCTTTAGTCAGTAGTATAGTAATGGCTGAATGGAAGATGGTAAGCAGACCTGTCCATGTAGCAGTAACTACTTAAGTGAGAACTCGTGTGAACAGCACTATGTGAATGTTCATATGTCACCATCCCATGGTTATTGGAACTAGAAAATACAAGTTTTTATTTAATAATTATATTCTTCTGAAATATTTTTACATATTTTACTGGTTTATTTTTCCCTGAAAAGCAGTGAAACACTGAGTAATTACCCAGCACCTACATATGTCCATTTTGGCAAAGTATACAGTATTGCCAGAAGAAAACAAGAAAGAAATTAACCACCATGCCCTTCAACCCATTAGCAGTCAGGCAGGGCTGAGGTACTACATTGCTTCAGTGATCTCTGCAGACCAGAGCTTTTCTTTCCAGGGCAAAAAGTTTTAGTAGTAAGACTCATTCACCTTTTCCTTGCTCTGTGTGACCTTTAGCAGCTAGGAGAGTGAAGGACCTAATACGAAGATCGATTAATACACATAGGATCTAAGGAAAACTGTAGATTAATAAGAATTATTAAAATGAAGAACCGACCTGTTCTCTGCTTGGCAGTAGAGAGAACAAACTCAGTGTAGAAAAGGGAGAAAGAGGCAATATATGCTAAGCCCAGTATGTTTTCTTTATAGTTTGTTCTTGGGTATTGTTCTTACTTGCATTCCATTCAAACACAAAAACTTAGAGTCCACACTGATTAAGTGCTATCCAAAGCTTTGAAAAGGTAGGGGTTGACCTTTAAATCATACTTCCCTTAAAACTGGTCACCTGCACAATTTGCAAGGGAAATAATGTCTGGTGAAGATACTGACATTTCCAGCAATTCTTAATATCATTCCAAAAAATCAAGTATGTTCTTCAACATATAAATATATGTTGACTTAATTACTGACAAGGATAATTTGCTGCATCAGAGAGAAACAGTGGACTGAGCCCCAGAAATCCCTGTGAGGTCTAAAAGTGATTAAACCACTTAACACCCTCTACTTCAGCAAACTGAGGCTTAAGCAGCTGCACTGTGAAACCCTTAGTTATCCTGTATGTCTCAGCTGAGGACAGGATCATCTCACTTAGGTCCACAAGAGAAAGGTATATTCAGAGAAGCAAGAGCAAAGATGCGATGGAACCTGAGCTCTACAGGGTTCTGAAAGTGTGTTTTCTTTCTTTTGCTGTGTGGGAAGGCAAGGCTGTTAGGCTGCTTCTCTGTTCTGGATGAACTGGACGGGAGTCGAGTGCAATCTGGAGAAGTCAGAGAAGGAGAGGAAGCTCATATTTTTCTGAAACATATATGACTTGAATTTAGAAGAGTTCTTAATGTTGTTTTCCATTATGTGTGTATCCTGGGCTGCATCAAAAGAAGTATGGCCAGCAGGTCAAAGGAGGTGATTCTGCCCCTCTACTCCACTCTCGTGAGACCCCACCTGGAGTACTGCATCCAGCTCTGGAGTCCCCAACATAAGAAGGACATGGACCTGCTGGAGCGTGTCCAGAGGAGAGCCACGAGGATGATGTGAGGGCTGGAGCACCTCTCCTATGAGGAGAGGCTGAAAGAGTTGGGGCTTGTTCAGCCTGGAGAAGAGAAGGCTCCACGGAGATCTTATTGCAGCCTTCCAGTACCTAAAGGGGGCCTACAGGAGAGCTGGGGAAGGACTTTTTACTAGGGCATGTAGTGATAGGACGAGGGGGAAGGGCTTTAAACTGGAAGAGGGCAGGCTTAAATTAAACATGAGGAAGAAGTTTTTCACTTTGAGGGTGGTAAGGCACTGGAACAGGTTGCCCCGAGAGGTTGTTGAGGCCCCATCCCTGGAGGTGTTCAAGGCCAGGCTGGACGTGGCCTTGGGCAACCTGGTCTAGTGGGAGTTGTCCCTGCCTATGGCAGGGGGGGTGGAACTCAATGATTTGCAAGATCCTTTCCAACCTAAACCATTCTATGATTCTATGATATATACTATGTTCAGGCTGCACAAATCATTTTACTCCTACAAGCAGAGTCAAAGAATGTTTACAAAATAAACTGTGTGTAATTAATTAGAGGAAGATACACTACACTATCACCAAATCTCCTGCATAATTAGCATAGTAATGTTGCTATGCAGGAGTCCATAAAAATTCAATTTGCTTTTGATAAGTCACTAAACTTTATAGTATATGTTTTCTACGGAAAAATTAAAAGACCCTCTGGAAACTCCAGTCCCAAATATTTGTATACACATGTTGCTATGTAATTTATCAAATAATAAATCTCTTTGGAGGACAACTGCATTACAGTCAACAATGTCATGCTGTTGTGAAAAAGCATCATACTGGGCTGTCTAAACAAGCATACTGACTGTAAGACACATACAGTAATTACTGTTTTCAGTATGGGTGATGCCTTAGGTGATGTACTGTGTTCATTTTGGGCACCACAATTCAAGAACAAAGTGGACCATTTGGACAGCAAAAAGATTGATCAAACATCTGAAAGTTACGACTTTTGGAGAAGGAGAGAACACACTGGGGTTATTAAGCTTACAAAAAAAGAAAATTTAGAGGAGACATAGAAACAGTCTTCAAATATGTACTATCTTCTGCCAAAGATGAATAATCTACTCTCCTGTCCCTGCTGAACAGGCCAGGAAATAGTGGCCTTAAATTTCAGAAAGGAAGATTCAGGTTAGACACTTGAGGAAAAAATAAAAGAAGAGTCGAAATACTTGGAAGTACTATAATGAAGTTTGCAATGGCTAAAAAGCTTTAGCCAGTGAAAATTTGTAGGGAGTAGATTAGATGAATATTTTTCAGAAATTACACAGATGTGTATGAAGTTGTCTTGAAGGCAAGGATCGACTTATTATTGCTTCTCTCCTGTTTTTTCTCTGGTTCTGAGACTTCTGAGCAGTGCTATTGGCTTAGTTTCTAGCCTGAGATAAGAGGAGACTGCAATGTTTTTTCCTTTGATCTGAAGCACAGGGTATTTAGCCCAGACCAAAGATTCATTTAGCCAAATATTCAGTGTCTGGCAATGGACACTTAGGAGACGTGGAGGAAAAATAACAGGATATACAGAGTGAAATTATTACACCTTGGTGTAATAAGTTATTACACCAAGTTATTACTTGGTTTCCAGCTAGTAATTATTATATCAGTTTTAGTTACAGACTCACTGAGCCTAATAGTTCACATGGGTAATTCTGTTTAAAAACACACAGATGGGTTTATCTTCCATGTATTTGTTTAATTACTTTAGAACAGTCAAACCTGAAAGCTAAAACTTGTGCCCCAGTCTAGGACTCCAAGAAATAGAAGCAAAAAAGCTAGAATAGAGG
This sequence comes from Anarhynchus alexandrinus, assembly GCA_008711295.1. Classification (NCBI taxonomy): domain Eukaryota; kingdom Metazoa; phylum Chordata; class Aves; order Charadriiformes; family Charadriidae; genus Anarhynchus; species Anarhynchus alexandrinus. The sequence goes on from VUYV01000470.1 coordinate 10,030, forward strand.
CAAAAAAAGAGTATTAACTGAAAATGTTTCATCAGCCTATGATTCCAGGAAAAGCAAACACAGGTATGAACAGTTTTTTCTTCTTTCTTCAGAAACCTAACAGTTTTTATTTGAATTCAGTTTGCTTCACTATTTCACAAATCAATAAAAAAAAAAAATATGAAGCAGACCAGAAAAATGTAATATGAGAGTCTTTTCATTTTGGCATCACAAACTGGTGATGACAGACATGCTATTCTGTAGTTACGCGTCATTGGCCTGAATGGCAAAAACAAGCTGCAAAAAAAAGGCAAAGCTGTTTATGAGCATGTATGGTGTTGGCCAAACTTCAACATAAGTAAATCAACACAGAATTGGTAAAGACAGAAGAACTGTGCCACTTTACATCAGCCAGTGGTCTGGAACATGTACAGGAAGGCTTTAATAAAAACAAAGTTAAGTAATCTTAAACTTATTCCCTTAGAACCTGAGAAGTCAAACATGAATTGCCCATCACTATACATCTAGAAATGTCTTGCTTCACAGAAAGAGGTAAATTTCTGTTTCTCAGGAAAATATTTTTGCACAGTATATAATCTGAAGAATTCAAAATGATCATGTCATTGAAAACTACAGGCATAAGCTCATAGGCTTATTCTTTCTTTTATTTCCTTGGGAAGAATAATTGATGACTTTAGTTCTGGGTCTCATAAATTGAATTTTGGACTTTTGAGGAACAGTCATCAGAGAGAAACAGAATTCAGGAGTGAAGTGTAAACAGAATCAGCTTTGAGACAGACTAGTGAAAAAAGTTAACTTTTTAAAGTTTGATCCTCATTGACTGAAAGAGATTAATGCGCTCAACTGGTCTTTCAAGTTACTGGTCATACTGAAACGTTTGACCCTATCTTTACTTCTGGAAGTAAGCAGAAAATGAGATTCAGAAGTAATTTTCTCATTAAATTTATCCCGCCTTGAAAAAAACCCTACGAAATATAAAATAAAACATAAGACTAAACTTAACTGCTAGCAAGCCTTTGAAAAAAGGTAGTCTTTCCTGATGTCTACAACTTCCACCTAAAAATACTGCTTCTTGGTATGTAAACCATACATTACCTTTTAATTCATAATAAAATGCTAATAGTTGACATGCTATTCAGAAATGGTTCATTGTTGTCTTTTCTTTTCAAAATTAGGCAAAATTCTTAATTGTTTCTTGTATAGCCCAGAGTTATATAAACTGACGTTGTTCTTTATCCTACCCTCCTTATAAGCTGTTCTCATCTTATCTGATTATTTCTGTAGTCACAAGCTGCTGTAAACATCTGGCTGATGTATTTCTTTGTTGTATGATTATATGATTATGTACTCTGAATACAAATAAAAATACATTTAAAAAGATTGGAATCAAAAGAAACACGTGCCTTCAATGTTTGTGTAAACTGGGTTCTAAATATGACTTTTCCCTTACAAATTATAATAGATAAATATAAATCTTTAAAAGGTCACTTTTGTCATTTTTCAGTGTTACACTGCTGAGGACTATATGAGATGCCGAGTCCCAGCACTGGAGCTGGAAGTGTGCTTAGACTGTGAGCAGAGCTCCCATGGAGAGGCACAGGCGTTCCAGCGTGAATGGTGGAGTTAATGGCTTTCAGAGAAGGAACATAGAGGCACAGAGAGGTTAGGCTTCTGTCCTACAAAATGTTTCACTCAAATGACTACCTCCAATGTCCTTCTGAAGAAAGCTGAGAATAATTGAGTACACGCACATGTGTTAGCATACAGAAAAGTGCTTTGCCTTGTTCTAGTTGCTGAACAACATTTGTTGGAAATGTTAAAGCAAGGGAAAAAGTTCATATTTCCTGCTCCTGCTTCTGCGTTTTAGGAACTGGATTGTCACTGCTTATCTTTACCTTTCTTTTGCAAGAAGGTGAAGTAGATGAACAGTAAGAGGAATTAATATGACTTTCTTGTTATTGGAAAAATGCTCATTACTTAACTAAGCAAAAAAAAATTAGTTGATTTAAATAATCAGATCATAACTCTGGAGAAAGTGTAAGGGCACCTAAGATAAACTGCAACAGCTAAACATTCTGTTCTAATAATGCCTTTGGCTAAGTAAAAATTGTGAAATATGCCTGGATCTCTTATTGACAGATATATTTTATTATAGGGCTGAATCATATAATAAAGATCAATCATTTGTTCTCTTTTTTTGTTTTAACCAGCAAGGCTTGAATACTTTTTAAGATTCTGAGGGAAGGAGAGTCATTTATGTCAGTAATTCAATATCAGATTTTGTGAATAAGGCTAAATGCAACATTTATTTTTGATATCGAGACACAAAAGCCAGATTGCTCTAATATATGCCAGTTTTGCTCCTGTTCCATCACTGAATCTGGGATGCACTACTTTTTAGAGAGGCACTGAAAAGCATGGCAATTTTCATTCTATCACTTTACAGTAACAGCATGTCCTTCCCTATATCTTTGACCCTAAGGTACGTAAATCAGCATCTTTATCATATTTGGTTTGACAAAACAAATCCAGGAAGCATAAGATTAAGGTATACATCTATGAGTCCTTTGGTTTCAATAGGTTTATTGCTTCACTTAGTGACATCATACACAGAGTTCCAACAACAAGTAATAGAATTATCTTCCCACATGATAACATTTTCAAGATGTTTGAGACATTTCTGATTCATTGCCTGGCAGAGGACAGTAAAATAGATGTCAAAATGATAATATTCTCTGGACATTTTTCCTTTATCTGCATGTATTAATAATACATTTTAAACATGGCAAAGCAGCTTTGATTTCCATCTTGCAGTAACAGTTGAAATTAGAAGAGGATTAGTGCATGTATGAAGAAGAAAGAAAGAGAGAAATGCTTTGCCTTGAGAGGGTGAAATCAGAGAGGAAAAACACAAAAGAGAAAGCAAAAACAAACTGTGTAATCTCAGAGAGTTTTCTTTTGAATTTTGTTTGTTAAAGTTTCTGTAACAGGAAATAAATTATTGAGTTAACCTAAGCTAAAATTTCCACTCCTTTGTTGTACAGAAGTAGCCTCTTACAGGCTAGAAGATTAGATGGAAGTAATAAGAATTAAAGTCACGTAAAAACTTCACAAGTAGCAGTTTATGTGCTAAATGTCTGCTCAGGGTTTAAATAAGGCTGTATTCATAAATACATACCTTCACAAGTTGTTCCTTAGTTCGACTTTTAACTCCTGTAAATCTGTTTACCCAACACTGATAAATCACAGACGATTCTTTAAGAATATTCAGAACTCTGAATATTTATGCTCTGTATATCGGATTAGTAGCTATCATCATAATTTGGTGTTGTTTTTTCAATCTGAATACAATAATAGTGAGAACTATAAACAAGACTTTGGGGTAGGAAAATATATATATACACACAAATTAAAAGTGAGCTCTTTCTTAAAGAATTATACACTTCCATATGATATAAGAATATGTGAATGTGGCATTGTGTTTAGTATTATGTCCCTATGTCAAGCAAAACAAGAAGCTGATTTTACAAGAGCTTAAAATAAACCCTTCCAGATATCAGCAATGTCTTAGAATTTATGATATCATGGAGTAATACAGGTTTTGTTTTAACCTTAAACACTGCTACTGTTCGAGATTGACCCCACAGATTTAACAATTCCATCATAGGTAGTGTTGTAGATATTATGACACAACGATTGTTGTGCATCGATTCTACACATGGCAAAGTGAGTCAGAAAGTTTTTGAGGTTTTATGAAAGTCGTTGTGACTCCCAAAGTTGTTCTGTCCTGCCTTTCTAGCTGTATTTGTTCACAGACTGCCAGATGGATATAGTGACCAGACAGCTGGACCAAGGTGTCCAGCTATAGCTGAACTTCTTTTTTGTTGTGAGCTGCTGAAAATAGTTTTGAGGGCAATTAGAAGATGTATCTAGACAATTCAGTGCAAGAATTCAAAGCCTTAGTAACATGGCTGCTTTCTCTTCAGTTGACGATAGCTATTTTTTTCTCCTCGGAAATAATGTAGGAAGCAATCCAGTCCCCTGTATCCAAGTCAATATGGTAGTCAAGTTAATCTGCATGAAAAGAATATGGAAGGACATGTGGGAAAGACTGCAACGCAGGGTCACTGTAAATGACGTAGGGACTTTTGAATCTCAGAGAAATATTTCTATGCTTCTCGCACGCATTTCTCCAGTGTCCACTCTTAGTAAAAGAAAGTAGAATGAGAATTTACCCTTAAGTAGTTACCGTCGATATTATTTCTGAATTAGTGTAATACAAAAATTATGTTCCAAAGAAAAATACAATTAAACAATGAAAAGAAAAAAAAAAGAACAAAAGAAAGAAGTTTTTATCTTAAAACTAATTTTTGTTTAGGTCTTATGCTATATATCAGTCACAACATGTGAACTAACAGGTGGAAAGATGTTCTTAGTCTCTCATGAGCACATGGAAGTCTGTGGGGAAATGGAAATAAATGTGAAACTCACATTAAGTTAATTAGTATCTTAGTGTCTGCGGTATCTGTCCAAGGAATGCTAGTAATACTAACATATGGACATACAGTATACTGTGTGGGCTGATAGTGCATTGAAAATAACACGAATGACCTTCTCATGTCTGGGCCCTCCTTATGCTCTTAAAAACTACGCATGACCTTAAATCCACAGTGAAAACAAGAGTGTAAGCTGGTTAAAACATGAAGTAACTAAAACATGAACGTTATGTTATGAAGCAAGCTGATATTTTGCGAGGTTCTTATTTTTATATTATTTAGAAGATATAAATAGAAACAGTACCCAAGATAAAGGGTATAAAAAGGGGGAAAAGAAAATGAAAGCATGATTGGAGGGAGACAAACCCAGGTGTAGCCTAAGGTCCTTCTCAAGCAGAAGTCCTATGAAAATGTATGGATTTGATTACCTATTTCCCACAAACTCTTAAGTAGTCATTTATTTTACTCCAGAACGTTAACTAAATGCAATATGCGTTTTCATTGCAACCACCTCAGCAGAACATCACATAATATTGACTTTACAATCACTTTTCACTCTGATTATGTCGAAAGCAACATATTTGGATCAAAATGCTCATCACTATACACCTTTCTCAAAACGATGAATAAACAAATTCCATAGTGAAAAAAATGAAAGCAACAAACCTATCAACATTAGAACAATTTCATTTTAAAATATGAAATACTTCAGTTATTTCACTGTGCGCCCTCAGAGAGAAATGTTCAAACGAGAAAATCCTCTGTGGCTTTCAAAATTAGTTGACTCTCCTGTTGGCAGTCAAAGCCCAGAAGCCAGCTATTTTTTTCCATTAAAATAATCCCTCCATGTCCTGGAAGGGGAATGGCTATATTGGTGGGGACGAGCATTGAAAGCCACTGGTGACTTCATTCCCTCTGTTAATTGATTTTAGTTAGTCTTCTGAGGACTGTCCTACTTTCTCAGTTTCATAATAGTTAGTTTCTGCATTGCCTACTAGTGTACACTAGTGACAGCAAAAGAAAATAAAAGTTTTATGAACCTTGCATTACATTTAAATATCAAGCTGGAATGCCTTTCTAGAGGGGTATGGATCTGACAAACAAAAATTAACTGGTGCCAATGCAGCACTAATGGTGTCTTCTGACAAAGAGAAGGATATTATAGGGCTTCAAATTCTACTAATCAAAGAAACACTGTCAAAACTAAACAGGAAACATAATAGTGGACTACTGGTTTAATGAAAGAAACTGAGAGGAAAAAATACATTATATTAATGAAACCAAGGAGAAACATTGGTGTAGATAAAAGTGAACAAAAATAATGAATCATAGCTGATGTCTGTGAAAACATCATACACTATTCATACGATACAATCACCTTATTGACAATCATCCAAAATCATTCCAAAAGCAACTGTGATAAAGCTGTAGTGTGAGAAGATTTCACATGATGTTCACCAGTGGATACATTAAAAATTATTCATTTATAACATTCATACAGCACACATAGTATTTTCAGCTTTCTGAATTCCATCTATTTACAGCTTTAGCTTTATACTGAGAACGAGGATTGCAGAAACTAACTGAGCTGATGACGCCAAGGCTTTGCAGGAATAGACCTTGCTGACCTGGGTCTTAAACCAGATCATGTTTATGCCTTCCTGAAGAGTGTAGCAAGCAATTTCCCTCTCATAGGTCACAAAACGTAACACACAGAGAAGTTTTCAGTGGCAGAATTTTGTTACTGGCAATGTGGAAGTGAGAAAACATCAAAGATGATCTGAGATAGTATTGAAAGTTGGTTTTTATTTTTCAGTTAGATTGTATATGAAAATATGCTTTTCTTATCAAAGGTTCAGCAAAAGAAAGTCTGTCAGAGTGCTTTTAAACTATGTAAAAAAGTGTTCATACATGGAAGAGAACCTTTAGTTTATATAACAGGTAAAGCAATACTCATTATTTCAGTTCCATAAATTCTTTTTAAGTCATGTGTTTCCTTATTATTGTTAATATCTTGCTGTCTGTAATACCTTCACTTCAGGATAGCTTTTCTTTTCACTCATCTTAATCAAAGGAGACAGTATTGTCTTCAAGTTCAGCATTCTAAAAATAGTTTGTTGCACTGAAAAATCACAAATAAAATAAGGAATAGAAAATATGTTAAATAGTATGTTGAGAAGACTGCTGTCATGTTCTTCTCAGTAGAGCCATAATGCTCAGACATATTATATTCTGTAGTTTTCTTCCCAAATCTATTGACTCTCAGTGCATAAACAAAATTCCATGTGAGTTTTTACTCTTCTCGGATCACTTGGAATGGATCATCATAGCAATGGAGAAAACCCCTAAAAAATATTTTTCTCAGGCAACTTCTTTTGGACCTACTGTAATATACTGGAAGACTTTGATAAACCATCCGTAACTCAATCTCAGAATACAGGAACCCAGCTGCACACTTGAATTACTGTTGAATTGTCTGATTCTAATCCCATTTGTGTTCAGTATGACAGGAGAACAGGCTTCAATCTTTAAAAGCATGATAAGCTGAATCAAAATTACATCCTCAAGTGCTTCTGATTTGAATGTTAAATCAAACACATTTCCGTATGTCATAGCTAATCAGACTGATATCTTAGGGGGCTAGAAACCTAGATAATTTTATAGCATCAGTGGGCTGGAACACCTCTCCTATGAGGAAAGGCCGAGAGAGTTGGGGTTGTTCAGCCTGGAGAAGAGAAGGCTCCAAGGAGACCTTATAGCAGCCTTCCAGTGCCTAAAGGGGGCCTACAGGAAAGCTGGAGAGGGACTTCTTATAAGAGCATGTAGTGGCAGGACAAGAGGGAATGGCTTTAAACTGGAAGAGGGGAGATTTAGATTAGATATCAGGAAGAAATTTTTCACTCTGAGGGCGGTGAGGCACTGGAAAGGTTGCTCAGAGAAGTTGTGGAAGCTCCATCCATGGAAGTGTTTAAGGCCAGGCTGGATGGGGCTTTGAGCAACCTGGTCTAGGGGGAGGCGTCCCTGCCTGTGGCAGGGAGGTTGGAACTACATGATCTTCAAGGTCCCTTCCAACCTAAACCATTCTATGAATCTATGATCAATAAAATCATGTATGACAAAGTCTTTCCCTAAGTGATCTCTGTGATCAAGTTATAGAATCTCTAACCACTGAAAGCTTTGAATTTTCAGGATATGAAAGGTCACACCAAAAGAAATAAGCCTCCATGCGTGTTACTTGGTAAATTTAATTAAAATTTGATTTTTCATTCTAGTATGATCATTCCATATGCGTAATGGGTGCCAGGATGTCAAGAGAGTGGTTTGCAATGACCTGTTAAATGCCAAGAATGCCATATACAGTGTCATTACGTTCTCCAGCATCAAAATACATAAGAATAGCAATAAAAAATGTTTCTCTTAGGATAACATTTCACAGGATAACTTTTCACTTACTATATTGAATCATACCAAGATGTTACATTTCTGTAAGCCAGTCTCTCTCTGGAATTTGGCTTTAACAGCCTGTCTCCTGTAAACAATCATGTATTCACATAGATTTAACAGGAACATTATACCAGTCTCTTTGCTAAAAGAATAATGAGAAAAGGGGTCTAGTAATGTCCAAAGAGTTCAAAGCATTCTGACTGACAGAGCAAGCAAATCTTGGGAATGATCAAATAGTATGCAAGATAATTTCCAATTCTTTGCAAATAGAGAGTCTTGTAGAGTCTTGGCTAGTCGCTTCAGAATTAAAGTGAATGGTTTAGCTGCACACTTGACTTGCACTATTTTCTTTACTCTGAATTTTGTATGGCAGGTAGGATGTGTGAGGCAATCTTCCTCCCAGCTTTTGCTTAGGATATGCTTAGACTACTGAAGCAGCCATCGCTCCACCTGTGCCAAGGGAATAGGAAAGGAGAAAAGAAAAACCAATAAGCAAGAAAGTGGGTACACTAAAGTCCTGATTGTTCAAACTGGTTTTATATAAGTTTCTACACAGAAGTAATTGTGTAGAAAATCTGGGCTTTTGAAATCTATGCAAAAAAATATACCCTTAGTTTTATGGGGTAAGAAACAGCGATTGTTATTATTCTGTGCCTGACCGACTTAAGTTAGCTCTGAAGCAACAATACTGTCCCTTGTTATGAACAGGACACCACTGTAAATGGACCATTAACCTCAAATGGGATTGCATGGTCCAACAACTCACTCTAAAGGTCTTTCTGACACCTTGTCTTCTGGGTTTTAGGTGCAGTTTTCATAAGAGAAACAGTGGTGAAAAATAAGATAGGATCACTTACTCTGCTGAATATGGTTTTACTGGTAAATTCAGGCATTTTCTTTCACACTGTCTTTAACCAGAGAGCAATCACAACCAATTGCAACGCATGATTTTTCCTGCCAAGGCAAACAGGCTTCACAGTTTGGAAAGCTGGACTCAGTGCTGGGGCAGCAGCCTTGCCCTCTGCCAGTTCTCAAGATTTAAAATTTTCCTGAGCAGTGACTGGAGTGAGAAGAAACATCAGGCATGCTGCAAACCCATGGACCACAATCACAGAGAAAACATACCATAAAAGATTCAGCTTAGGAAAAAAATCATAGAGTCCCTGGATCTTCTACACAGCACAAATTGGCACCATCCCTGCTGTCCTTCATTTTACCACTGAATCCAAAAATGTTACCCAGCTTCCAACAGTCTTTTGACAGTAGTATTATGACTCTGAGCACTCCTGGCTCTGAAATGGAATGCAAATGTTGATAACCTTCTGGCAATGGACACAATGCACCCTCTCCCATGTGGGCAGTGAGAGCCTCAGACAGTTTGAGCTCTAGACACTTCCAGATGGCAAATCTTCAGACGCTCCTGATTTCTAGGATAAATTGAATCAGTGTGCTGCTATGGGACTCGTGGCTTGCAGGATTGTGAAACTCTGGAGTGCAATTAGCTTATCATCCAGTGGTCAAGCTATGACACAAATGTGTTTTAGCCCACCAGTTCACCAGCAGCCTGACCAGCAGAACTTGCAAAATGGTTTTCTGCCAGCATGTCTCAGCTGAACTACATGTTACTACTGATGAGAGAGCAAGGGCCTTCAAGTCCATGCTGCTTGTGCAAATGTGCCTTATATAGAGTGGCAAGGAACTGACCTCTCTAGGAGGGGATAATTGGTGTCCTTGGCAGCTAGGTGACAGGACTTCTGCTTGCTGTCACCACTGCTCCTAGAGGGACAGTCCTGCAGTCAAATACATCTACATCCTCTGTCAGATTTCAAGATGGTCATGCTTTATGGGTATCAGCTGTTCAAATAGGGAAACCCTCATTTCTCATTCATTACATCATCACTGTTAATCTTTTATACTCAGTTTTAACTTTGTCTTCTCTTCTACCAGCTGGAGCTGTATTGATGTATTTAACTCCTAGAAAATGTAGCCCTGCACCAACCTCTTTTTCATTGCAGTTTTTCTGTAAAATACCAATTTTCTTTTTTTTTTTTTTTTGTGGGTGGGAAATGGAGGGAAGGAAACAGGGGAATAAAGTAAATTTTGGCATTAGGACAGGTTTCAAATCTTAAAAATCTTTTCCCATTCCCAATATTTCCCAAACATTGACATGAAAGTTTAGTGTTGTTTAAGAAACAAACCCCACCCCAATGGAAACTCTTCAAAGGGAAGGGGAGACTGTAAAACCAAATCCATTGATACAGGAGTCTCTTTTATCAGTTTTGAATCACAGTGACATGCTATTAAGGGCTGCTGAAGTATTGAAGAAAACTACTTACCTGATTTGAAGTCTACGCAGATGTTTTAATCAAATATGGTGGCACTTTTAATGCTATCCTTCATTAATTGGATGTCAGTTGTACGTCTCATCCAAATGACTGTGACCTCTGTGCAGAACACTGCTATTCAGGTGTCAGAGCTGTGCTCTGGCCTAGCCTTCAGCTCTGCTCTGTGTCTGTGCCTGGTGATTTCCAAAAGCTCAGAAGGCAATTCGTGAGGAAACAAAGCGGCATGGTTATAATGAAAGGGGATTAAAGATTCTGGGTCAGGCAATCAGAGCAAAAATGGGTCCCTCATGATTTTGATGAAGTTTCTGGGAGCTACATGGTGTAATAAAGAATGACTTTTGCAATTGCCTCTCTCTTTTATCATTAGATTAATGCTGGAAAAAAGTGACACTTTAAAAGGTTTATTGCTGTGCTTAGAGCTGTAGCACTGCTGCTAAGTGAATGCTTTCTTGCTGAAAGAGCAATGCAACGCAACAAGGAAACTCATGTTGTTTCCTCCTAAATTGCAGTTTTATATCTATTTATAGTTCTAATTCTGGGCCATTATCAGGAATAGAAGATTGTCTTCCCCCCCATTTCTTTTTCCTTTACTTCAATGACATTAACAGTTCTGAGTCAAGAATCAAGTCTTGCACCTCATATGAAGAAGTCCTTTCACATGGCATCTGCATTTCACTGCCTTGCTGTAGGTTTCGATCTTGTGTGTACACATTTCAACAGGATGATATGCTCCATGTTTTCTCTTTATAGACCCTCCCTTCCTGATTATTTGTCTAAAAACATTGAATCCCAGTTGTCATGTCTCCCAAGAAGCATGAGATTTAATAAACACTTTAAAAAAATCTGTATGCTTCATAAGTACATCTTTCACCCCACATTTCTAGAGATACTTTTATTCAAGAAACTTTTTCATTGAAAGGTTGACGAGAATAATTTTGGTTCAAAGCTGCTCTGTCTTCTGATCACAATTCTCTTTAATGTTGGCAGCAAAATTTTGCTACTTATGGTTTAAACCAATACAAAATATGGGCAATGAGTGTTAAAAAAATTACTACCCTTAGAGTCCATTGCAACAATGACTGTGAATGAAACACTGAAATGAAGAATTTTAAACTGCAATATCATAATAGAAAAATCTAAAGTCCCAAAGACAGATACCCTCCGGGCAGTATAATGTGCTGGCAGGATACAATTATTCTTCTAGGGATGTTGAAACACATTTCAAAAACACTTTGATTTCTATTCCATATGTTAAATGTACTTCTCTTTCTTAACTACACCCCTATTTGTAGAAAGTCAGTTTATACTGTCTTTGTCTGCAGTTCAATAAAGTCTGAGTTTTCATGGAGAGTGGGAACACAGAGAAGTATTGGTTGAGAGAGGAGGAGAAACAGTAGAAATCTCTGTGTTGACTTCAGTGAGATAAATATGCTATATTCAGGAGAAGAAAAAAAATTTTGGTTTAGTACTTATAATATCTCGTACATAAGAATAAATGTGTATCTTCAAGGAAATAAGTTTCATTTTAAGCTTAGGAAAAATGTTTGTTTTCTGAACAGGGAGCATAACAACTTGATTGATAACATTCTGTATCTGAACAGAAAACAAAAAACCATCTGTGTCCCAGTGACACATTCTGGCAAGTAGGAAGAGGCCTATATGGTTAAAATGTGCTACTCATAACCCAGAATGACAGCACCTTCTCTCACTTCCACAGCTTCATGTACTAAACAGGCTGGTTAAAGAAAAGAGAGGAAAAACACTGTTATTATTTTGAGATTGATCAGAAAAAGGACAAAAATACTTTTTCTTGCACTTTGCTCTTCCAATGGTGTAGAGGGAAAAGAGAGGCCCTATCCCTTTTGGCCATTGGTTCATATTGTTTCCTCCAACTTCTTCATCTTAGCCTCTAATGCTTTCTCATGGGCATGTAGAGTTTAATTCAAGATCCTACTCCTTCATGACAGTGTATGCACACATACTTTAGAATAAACATGACGCTAATGATCAAGATATGCAGATCTTACATCTGCATCTGACCAGCCTCTGTCTCACATGCTGTAGAAATCTATTATTTGATTCCTAATGACATTGACGCAGTTCAAAAAGTTTGATGGCCTGCAGGAAGCAATGAAAACCCCACAGAGAAAAAACAGATCTCACGCAGCTTTAATAGCAAGAAACTCATAGTTCAGATTTACTCAGTTGAACCAGCTATGGGCATTTTGAAGACACTTTACTGATAACATATTAAAAAACAACAAATGTGCAGTTAATATCTGCAGATCATCACTAAGAGTTTTTGGGTTTATTTTTTTAAGCAATGCTTGGAGATGCTACAGCAATCATTGAAGTCAGTGCAAAGTTCATTCTTAATCTAATCCAAGTAAAAGTGTGGATCGACTTTTTTCCTTGGTTAATATTTTGGACCTCATTCAAGTTTACCATAGGGGTGAGCATAATATTGATCAGATATAGCAATCCTATAAAGTGCACAATTTTGGTTTGTCAAAAATCCAACAGACAGGTGCTAGGATTAGGATATTAAAAGCCAATTTCCAATACACACTTTCATTCTAATTTTGCTCAAATTAGTGATTCTCAGCTTGTCTCCCTCATGCTGGTTTCCTCCACACACCTGCAAAACAGGAGTGATATGCCCCCAGCAGTAATGCTGCAATCCATTAAGTTGTGACTCCCACAGTGGAATATAGCTCCACTTACAAGAAAGTAGTTTCCTCCTTTCTTAAAATGAAGGAAATGAAACAGGACAGCTGATAAGGTCTTAAAACACTGTCACCCTCCGCCCCTCAAAAAAATGAGGACTAACTTGTCTGAAATTAGAGTTCTCCATTAGCGATGGTGTAAGTGAATTTCATGCTCTGCGTTCCCCTTAACCTGATGAGGTTCCGTATCTATCCGTAAGCCTTCCTGCCAATTCCCCTCACAGCTCAAAGCTTAATGGACCATTCAGGAGCTAGACTGCTCTTCACTGGTCCTACAAATAATTTCTATAAGCCTGGGACTTTTATCCACAGGTATTCCCCTCTCTATAGCCTGATAATTCACCTCTAATTACTGCTGCATGAACACCCCCGTTCTCTCAGGCTCAATTCCATATCCTTTCTCCTCTGTGCTACTCGGTACATCAAAAAATCAATAGATGGCTAAGGCAAGCTCTCTCATTGCTCTGTCTTCCCCAGATTTAGCCCTCCTTAGCAATTCTAATACTTGCTTCTACCTCCTTTCCCTAGCCTGTGAGAGTTACCATTTTTATTCCCTGTACTTCGTCTGATTTCAGGTGTTTTGTGAATGCCCTTGAATTTAACTCTTCTGTGACCATGTGGGATTTCAAAATCTTGTCACAGATTGTCCTAATTGTTGCGGAAATAGTGATGCTATTCCATAATTTGCCTTCAGTTACATTGCATCTGTTCTAACAAATGATAATGAGATTTGTACTGATGTAATTCTGTGTATAGTTTGATTACATGATTTTCATGACAATTATAGGAATAAATGATAAAAAATTACCAGTAAAATTATGATTGTAAAATGTTTGGTCATAGATAAAAAGGACATCTTGGACAATGAGATATTTCTCCTTTATCCTTATTTGAAGTGGATAAAGTAAACCAGATGTACAAATTCTTTCTTGTAATAGGGATTACTTATTTTTGCAAGCTCAAATATTTGTTTTGTGCGTACTCATTTTTAGTAGTCATAGTTTAGTCCAACAGTTCTAAATCTGAAGCCCTAAAAATAAGCCATTGAGGATGTTAATTTTGAAAACTGTAAATTTCTAAAAAATTTCCCTCAAGAAATCCAAGTTTATAATTTCATACAGGAAGTTTAAAATTAACAAAGATCTACCATACATTGCTGGGGTAATACTTACATCTCAAGTCCTGGTCAAGGGCCTCATGATGTTTGTCTTTTTTCTATGTAAATTTTCCTATGATGTATATGTATGTCTTCAGCTAGTAACTATTAAAAGACCAGGTAATGCTGAAACAATTCTGATGAATTTGCATATGGATAAAGAAAGTTTTAATGTTCTGCTACTACATCTTGGATAAGGTTTTCTCTATAAGACTAGTACAAGGAGCAATTACCTGCCCGAGAGAATTTCTGAAATCGGGTTTCCAGCAAACTGACTGTATCCTATTATTTCCTCCAGCGCTCTGCAGACACATGTTTTGTGTCAACGCATTCTGCTCAAAAAAGTGAGATCACACTAAAGCAGAGCATCTTGCCTGAAAAGTTAAGATCTCAGTGGTGCGAGAGGATAAGCAACCCCAGGAAATCGAGCTGCCTTCGTCCTCCATCAACTCCACAGGGTGAGCAGCCCAAACCCTTGCAGATTGAGTCTTTTTATCAAGATGCTGGATAGCCACCTCTTGGTCCTAGCTGCGTATAAACAGCCTAAAAAATGTCTCCCTCCCCGAACCTGTTAGCTGCAGATGAGAGTAACCACTTAATCTCTAGCTAGTTTACTAGTCACAAGGGAGAAAATACACTCCTGTTCTTTTCCTGGGCAGATAAATTTCAATAGTATTTGTAGAGCTGGGGTTTTAAGTTATAAAACCAAAATCTGAAATGCCTAATAGAAGAAAAAACATCCGGAAAGAAATCTTTCACAGTAAAGAACAATAGAGCAAGTGTGAAGAGAAAAACCTCAGTCAATAGTGAAACAATAAATGCGACTAAATCAAATAAAACTGTGTGACTGCAATCTCAGTAATGAAGAGCAGATACGTTGTGCAATACTGAGGATGAAACAGCGGTAGTATTTGGAACTGATCTATTCTTCATTCTTTTTGAAAACATTACGCTGTTTTATTAAAGTGGGAAGTTTGTTATTTTTCTGAGGTTAGTGAGATATTAATGAAATGGATGGTAGTTTCCTGAGCTTCCAAACTCATTGTAAGTAGTCGGTGCCTCATTTCTGGATGTCCAACTGTAGACTCTTCCTCTGAACTGAGTTTAATCAAATTACTGAGAAAACGTGTTTTGAAAATAAAGCTTTTTCAAGATTCTCCATTTGTGTAAACAAAAATTAAAGCAGCTGAAAACACCAAAGAACTGTTTTGAAGCATGTCCCAAGCCTTAAGGGGCATTTGCTTGCTCTTCAACAGTATTCCCCTTGCAACTGGGAAACCAAGAAATCTTTTCTTCCATTGAACGACAAAGCAAACCAGGAAGCCAAGAGGCAGTTTATTTATTTGTTCTTACTAAGCCATGGGTGTTTTTTTTTCCTTGGACCTGAATTAATATTCCTTAACTACAAGGATATGTATGACCCAGATGAAATAAACACAAGATTCTTCATCAGCCACATTGGGTTTGATCTTCAGTTAAGCAAAATGTTGTACCGGGCTTGCTAAGCCCTTCCTAGTAAAATAGCTACATTTTGGTAAAGATATTAAGAAAATACAAGAAAATAAAAATTTTTCAAATCAATAAATCTCAGGAGACTGTAAAGCCCTCCAGGACTGCATAGGTACATTGACAGAAAATGGAATATTCTGGTGAAAAAAAGGTTAAAATTACAAAAAACATTGTAATATCTATGTTGGAATTATTGCATTTGTTATACTCTGTAGCCAGTTACACTGGCCATACAGAATATATTTTTCATTCTACTTGAGAGAAAAACAATTTGCGTTCTTTCATTTAAAATTAACAAACAGCACATGAACAGAACTTTACCCTGGGTATATGTGAGATCCATAAAAAATAAGTAAAAAATAATCTAGAATTTTTTTCAGGAAACACATAAAAACCACAAGGAAATCTTTCTTCTATAACAGTAGGACAAAAGGACTACAGTCTCTATTGTTGGCTTCCGTCATGGCAATCTGGGACTAAAGGAACAGGTCGGGAAATGGACGGGCAAGAAATTTTGGATCAAAAACTTTCAGACTTCGGAGTTTTACACTGCAAGCTTGTGGCAGAGTTATATAAATAATCTGTGGCTCAGATCCTAGAGCTTTACTTTCAATCTAGCTTTCTTCTGAAATGTGATCTGTTCAATATGGTGTCTTCTCCAAGGGAAAGAATTTCAGCTGTTTTCAGACTGATGTGCTGTAACCTTAAACATTGCCATACATTTTGCCAAATATTTTAGATGTGTCAGAGAATCTTTTAGATGTGTCAGAGAATGTTTTTTTGCAATTGCTGTACAGCAAATTCACTTGTGTCTTGCCAGATTTTTCCATATCTGATTTCTTGAATAATTTATTTTCAAGAATAACACCTCCTTACACCACAGCAGACCTAGAGAAGATTATTTTTTTTTTTTTTAATGGAATCTCCTATTCTATAAAATTAGTGTTTTAAGTATTCATTCTAGCATAATCACACAAGGGTTACTAAAATATCAGACATTAAAATTAATAAACTTTTTGTCAAAACAGACTTTCATGAGATAGAAAGGTAGTCTCTGTCTGTTTTTTACATTAAATATCTTCCAAGCATTTTATTTTGTAAAAATATGGGGGTTAATTTTGCTAACTTCTCTCCTCAAATCCTGTCAGTAGTTTCAGCTGGAGGAAGATGAGGACCATTCTTCAATTCTGCTTTCCAAAATCAATGAAAAAACATTTCTGAATATGTTATGTGGCACAGAATTATCTTGCGAATTAGTCAGAAGTGGCTGCATATCCCTGGCAGTGAATAATCTTTATATGGCTGAAATCTGAAAAGCAATTTCTATCTGTAGCCATTTTTATTTTTAGCACTGCACCTTTCACTGGGCTTTGAGTACATTGTATTCCTTTAGAATTACAGTCCTTATAAAACTGAATTTTCATTTTAATGCCCTTTCTTCATAAGAGAGATGAAAGGAAATGTTAACCAGAGGCAATTTGCCCCACAAAGAGAGGCTATAGTCTTGATTAAACTCATCAGATGAATGTTAAATACAAGGTAGAGTGGATACTCATCTGACTGCTTTCACAAAAACCCTAATGCAGCATCTAATGCTGTTTAATATTATGGTCTGCCTCCAGTTTCAGTAAGCAACTCTTTGAAGTATTGCTCATAGTTCCTGCCACAGTACTGGTTCAAGCAGAGTGCAGGTTCAGTTTTGGAGAGTGACATGAGTCCGAAAGCCACCAGCTCTCCCTACCAAGACCATGCAGTCTGCCCGGATCCTGATGCAGCAGGCTCAGGCAAGCTGTAGACCTGGGTGCATGCTCATGGGACCCCAGGCTAGCCACCTCCAGCTCACAGTATACAAGTATCCCATATAAATGACTACAAGGAAAGCTGCTATTAGCCAGAGCCATGGCCCCAAACTGGAGATGGAGACAGGTATCACTTCCGGGCATCATTCGCCTCTGGACTGTTACAAAGGAAAAGTGAAGGTCACTCTTTCCATTTGATTCTTTTGGGCATGAATGCATTGGTATGTGCATATTTTGAGACAGTGTCTGAGGAAAGTGTGTAGACTGGCAGGAGAGGAAATTATTATAGAAAAATGGAAAATGCACAGTTGGTATGATTTTAAATTTTCCTTTTCAGAATAATCACTAAAACTGCAAATCTGAGTTAAAGAAATGTGTGCACATATTTTTTCTAGCATAGAAGTTATATTGTGTCATATTTTGCATATGCAGTACAATCATATGCAGAACTGCAGTTTTAAGACATGATTTTGTCCAAAGATGGACATTTAAGGCTAAAAGGAAAATTCTCAAACTCTGCTGACATTGCTCTAGAGATTCAGCAACAAAGGTCTTCTCTGAAATATTTCACACACATCTTTGTCCCATCCAGGGATTCTATACTGTTGAAAAATGTATATTTTAAATTTTAGTATATAGAATTATAGAATCATAGTATGTATATTTACATATATATACACACAATTCTACTATATACTACTGTATTCTACTATATACTACTGTGTATATATACACACATATATAATACTATATAGAGCATATAATATAGTATAATATTACAATACTATTGCAATTTTACTAAACTGGATTTTGTCATTTAATTAGAAATTTAATTATGTTAAACATTACATGTATAATTCTGGGAAGTTATGTTCTGTGACAGAGCTAGTGATTTCCTGTTCTTCAGTTAAAAAAGTAAATTCAAATATGTCAGAAGCAAGATTCACAAAAAATTGACTTGTCCAGTTCTTGGTATAAAATAATTAAATAAACATGAAATAAGAGTAAATCCTTTTAAAAAAAATACTCATAAGAGATTTCATATCCTGAAGTTGCTCAGTTTCTGTAGGGGATGACTTTCCTTTTAACATCTGCCAGCCTTCATTGTCATATTGCAGAAACAGATCTTTATGTATAAGCAGTGAAAAAGACTGACAAGGTCTTTGTCAGCATGAAAATCTCTTCTCTGATCTTTTTGCCCACAAAGGGTGATGAAAAAACAACACTAATTTGCCTTTTGTACTTTCTGGTTGATGAAACATTACCAGTTGTCAGAGGATTTTTAAGTATTCATGAATACCAGTGCTCTACAACATGGATAATACAAGTGCCCTCGATTATTTATAACCCAAGACGTCAAATTGGACACTCTGAGCCAGCCAAGTGTTTAGTTTACATTCTGGCTCTTTATTCTGTTTTGCTTTTTGCTTATTTGTTTCTCCAAAAGACATTTCCTTCTGTTCCTGAAATGAATTCATTGCTGAGAAGCATTTGTAAATCAAAGAGCAGTCTTGTTTCCTCACTGTCTTTCTCTCAGTGTGTTGTTTTAGACTGACTATGCTCTGCTCATATGCATTTGAAGTTTCTCTTCAGCTATACCAAGTGAAGGGGATGCCATTTTATACATTAAATAGTGGCTCTGTTCTTTTGAAACCTGCCAATTAGTAAAATAAGTGTCTTTCTTAAAAATTTCTTTTTTAATTTTTGTGAATTAACAATGATCAAAAATATTTATAAAATCCTTAAAACTGTTTTTCTGGGGTTTGATGTAATTTAAATGTCATTCCCAGACTCTATAATGATATTACAGAAGACATCTGTTAGATCACAAAATGCAGGACATGTTTAATTGGGTCAACAGCTATGTCCAAGATTTAGCTGCCCGGTGAGTGATGCCACTGTCCTAATCTTTCTCCCTGTGCCCCATGGGACTGTCTCTCACTTTTAGAACTTTTATAGTCCACTTACATATATCTTTTTGCATGACATCTTAAAACCGAAGTTCATTACTCCAATCTTTAGTCCTCTTTCAAGTAGCTTGTTGTTTTGGGCTGCCTGCAGCACCACTACTAACCACCGCAATTAATTTCTGATGCAGTCACTATAACAATAACCAGATATTTTCTTTTTATTTCTCTGGTTTTATATCTTCAGTTCTGATTTTTTTTCCCCTCACGGTCGATTCCTAGGAATCTTGATATCATCTCACCTTATTTTCCTTAATCTCTTTCTATTCTTTTTGACGATCTTGTCTCAATGTGGAATTTGCTAATCAATCCTGATTTCATTAAAGTGTGCCTTGCAGTTGCTTGGTAGACCCTACTGAAGCTTCTTCCATAATTAGAGTATTTACAAGTTCTCTCCCTCTCTCCCCTGTGTACTCTCCAGTGCTTAATACTGTATGAATTTGTAGTGCAACATTTTATATCATCTGAATCATTTACATGAGGAAATCAAAGTATGCAATCTGTATCTATGGATGTATTTCAGGAAATACATATGACTAACTTATCTTTGGGGAACGCTATTGCTGTATCAAATTTTTTCAACATTGGCTAATGTGTGCAAAAGTTATTGGGATAGGGGCAGAGAGAAGAGAGAAATAAAGACTGAGAAGCAAAATGATATGCAGCAAGATATAAGCCTGCACCATGACCACATATTTTTCATTTTAAAAACATACAGGATTCTGGTTATTCTATAACACTTATTAAAATCTATTCATATTTTTTGCCAAGTTTTAATATTTAATTTGTATTTACTAGCTTGCCATGTTCCATTACATTTTGCTTCATTTGAAGGCTGTTTTGTTTCAGGCCTTTTTATGCATTATTTTCATCTTCCAGTGCCTGAAGGCAATCTGTCCTGCAATCATTCCAGAAAACAACCGCTTAATTAGTTGGCTTTATCTCTTCATCTTCTTCTTTCCTTTCCTGGCTTTCTCTCTGATAAACCTGATGAAACTAATGCAAAGCATAATCTTGATGCTTTATATGATTTCATAGAGCTTCATTTCATACACAGTACTGTGAGTAGTGTCGGGATCTTCTATTTGCTATTCAGTCCTTTTAAATCCAGGAAAGATTACTACACAGGCTGAAGCTGAAAAAGCTGAAGTCAGTAGAGGTTAAAAGCAAAGGGGAAGGAGCAGTCAAGTTGGAGGGTGATAGTAAGGCAATAGGTAGGGTAATTACCACAACAGGTGACTGGCCAACCAAGAATAAGAATTAATGCTATTGTACTCTTGCATCTGCAAGAGCATTCAAGCCCTGAAGAGCTAAGCAGGGGAAGGAGCAGGAAAT
Source organism: Anarhynchus alexandrinus (assembly GCA_008711295.1). Classification (NCBI taxonomy): domain Eukaryota; kingdom Metazoa; phylum Chordata; class Aves; order Charadriiformes; family Charadriidae; genus Anarhynchus; species Anarhynchus alexandrinus. Next base: position 30,807 of record VUYV01000470.1, read on the forward strand.
TCAGCTCAGAGAAAACAATCCTTCATATTAATTTGTTGCCACATGTTAGGAACGTAGAGTCCAGGACTGTTTGGTGAATACTACTTTCAATTATACATGTAGCTGAGCCTTTTAAATTAAAGGTTCAGAAATACCCCATGGATGAGCATTAAAAAGATTTGCAAGTCTCTCTGAGTGTGTTATGTGTTATGCTTTGCAGGGCAGTTCTCTCAGCATCAGTGTGTAAGCTGAAAAACTGCCTAGATTAGATACTGATATGAACAATAGTCCAATAACATCGATAGCTATGGGGAAAAGTAGCTGTGTAGAAAGGATTACTGTGGCAGCAGCTGGTGGTGTAGCCAAGGGCTATAGTAAAGCTTATGGAGGAGAGCTGCACTGCCTGCATATTGATGGTTTAGCCTGCATATATATTCCTGTATCCTCGGGCTGCAGGAAATCAAAATTCCTTATAGAGATGTGTAGGACAAAGAGATTTATTGACCATATCTGCACCATCTGAATAAACACACTTCTCTCAAAATCCCAGATTCCTCCCTGGCATGCACAATGTGGGCAGAGGAATGCACAAGCGTGACAGGGGAATGCATTTCCAAGGATTTTCTGGTTTGTTTTTCTGAGTCTTTTACTCCTGGTCAGGAGTCACAAGAGTGTTCTGAAGCCATTGGATCTGCACAGTCCCAGACCTGCTGACCCCATCACTGCTTTGCACAAAGTATTGCCAGGATGCCTGTCCTGCCTTCCATGCTCCCTCTTTCTCTCTTTCTTCTCCTTCTCCTTCTCCTTCTCTTTCTCTTTTTCTCTTTCTCTACGCGGGCAGAGACACCTGTGGTTGTCTCCCAACATCAAGGAGAGACTTGATCTCCAACAGAGATCTCAGCTAAGTTCTATTGGTCTGTGATCTGTGTAGGGAAACAGTATGGAATTGGTTGTGCTTTAGCTTTTATAGAAGAGGATAAGCTTACTGCAAATGGGTTTGGAGAGGTACTTTACTGGCCTGGGTCACCAGATAAAGTGGGAAGAAGAGAAGTCTGTTTCAGAAGCCTTTTACCTCTTTCTTTTTACCTAGGTGTATGCTTTCCAAGAGGATTAGTGAATCCTAATAAAAGGTGAAAAAAACCCTAGGATGAGCACATAGTATTAGAAGGAAATGAAGTCTAGTGTATTTACTACAGCACAATTTAACCACTTAATAAAGCCATATGTTTCTGTACAAAGAAAAAAGCATTCAGAGTAGAGACGTATTTAGGTTTATTAGACTGCAAATGTTCAGTGCTAGTAGCTTGCACTTGCAGATACAAGCTTTTACTTCCAGCTTTGAGTTACAATTGTACAACATCGTATTTGTTTTTTGCCAGAGACAATGGTAAACTTTAAAGAGTTTGAAAGCATTTTTCCTAGTCATAATGTCTGATTTAACTTTGAAAACAATATATCTGTGCAGTGGGGATGGAAATAGTTGTTTTATTAAACCTGTAATTTGATGATGTTTACGATTCAATCTCTACTGTTTATAAGTAAGATATTAAATGGTCAAGCAGATACATGCAGAAATCACATAATATTGCTGTCTTGTAATTTTAGAGTCCTGCCATTTCTCCCTTCAATAAAAACATTAAAAATTGTTCCATATTCAAAATAAAGTTGCATTAATACAGCTTATTCTGTTTCACTTGTACATTATGATGTGACATCTTTAAAGTGCACCTGGAAATTTTAAAGATACTAAACCTAGTTAAGTACCTTGAAAGATACTAGGCCAATTTCTGCCTCAGCATAAGTCAATTCAATTCCAAATCATAAAACATTGCAGATAAAAAGGGCTAAAATATTTTAAATAGGTAGCACTGTTCTCTCTCCTCAGATAATATTTCCACAGGAAATCAAGCTGTAGCCAGTCATCATGGTGGGAAACGAGAAGACATCCTTTTGTGAATGTGTTAAATGGCAAAAATGCAAACAAGCAAACAGAAAATTCAGCAAAAAGAAGGGAAAAAGTAAAGAGAGAAAGCAGCAAATGAAAGTGCTGAAGAACCCTTAGAGCCAGAAATGCTCTCTGAAACCCTTGTCATTGCCTTGTGGGTCTCTGGCTCTGACAAGGAATGAAGGATGGCTTTGAACGCTGGCTAGTTTGCGTTTCAGACAGTCGATGTAGTCTTGTTTAGATTCTTCAGTAACAGAAGCTGAGGACAGAAAACCATGCAGCTTAGCTTACCTAACAAACAAACTCTGATTCCCTACTGGAAAAGGATAGAGAGGGTGGAGCGTCATTATTCATAATTATTCATGTTGTCATTTATGAGATTGGCTACTGATGAGAAAGTACAATAAATACCTCATATGTGTGAAAATCAAGCATAAAGAGCATTGAAAGAAGGCATGAATAATGTTTTGGAAGGGAAAGTAAGAACAAGCTGTCCCTCACTATTGCTCCTGATGTGCCTGTGCCATGGCCTGGCTCTTTAGTACAAACAAGAACTAAGGAAGAGAAAATTGGCTGCACTGAACTATGCACGTTTCCATCTGGAAAATTCTAATTTTTGTAGTAATTAGGAGGTCCAAGTAAACTTAGGCACCTCTTCTAGTCTGTGTCCCCACATAGGAATACAGGTGAAAGTTGCAAACGATCTTGCATTCATGAGACTGTTTGCCCTATTATCTCACAGGCAAAGAGGTCATTGCATTTCCTTATGAATAGGCCCCTGAAATTGTTTTTGTCAAAAATAATAGGTGTGAAATGTAATAGTGAAAGAATGAGAAAATTTTAAGGCAGAGTTTTAAGGAATTTAATCTTCATTCAGAATAAATATAGGTACCATTTTCTAAGTGCCTGCTTTACTGTTGCTGAACGGATTGTGACAGAGAATACAGAGTACTTTGAATCAAAGCTGTATGAAAGCAGAAAGCAGGATGAGGGGACATGAGAAAGGAAGATGCTGTCTCAAAGCCACTGAGCTGCTTGGAAGCCTTTCATGTGACAGTCTGCAGTTGCTGAAGCCACGGCAGGTGGGACCCTCTGCAGAGCCATATGTTACCTGTAGCAGAATACCTTTCACAGCTGGATCTTTCTAGCCTGTACAGATAATTACATGCTGTGGTAGGGCCATGTGCACTGATGACACCGCTGGAAACGAGTTGGCTGCAGGGGAGAAGACAAAATGGGTCTTTGGCTGTGATAAGCTGAGACATATTTTTTCATGTGAGCAGCAATGAAAACGTGTCTGTGTTATATCTGTTAACTAGAGACACAGTGTGCAATGCAATGCACTAAATCACAGTGGGCATTGCTTTATGAAGCCAACTGACATGCAATTTTGAAACATGAATTCTGAAACTATTCCAGTGGCACTTGGGGGATTAAGGAAATGAAGGACAAAGAGAAAACAGATTTCTGCTGTTCTACTGCGCATACAATCTAGTTGTAGTGCAGCTAAGTAATACAACTACTTGCGTTTTTAGAAGTGTCACAAATGAAGAAACTTTTTCTAGAACTTTTGTGTGTACATAATATGAAACAGAGTACTGCAAAGGAAAGGGGGACCACTGTGACATATGGCTTTGTGGCATTATCCAAAATCACTAGAAACCTTTCCTCTAATTTCTTTAAACAATGAATTTAAGTAGAGCACACATAAAAGTTGTCTGTTGAGTTATTGTGCCTAGATTTTTTTTTTCATTCTTGACCTCTAGCAGTACCAAAGAGATTTAAGAAGTTAGGAGATTGTTATGGTAGCCAGGGAAACATATATTTTGCAAAAAAAAAAATCTTCAGGAAACCACAAACATTCAAATCTTGGCAAAGAAACTAAAAATTAAATGGGAGCTATATCACCAGCATCAAAAGAAACAGATCTAACATTGTGTGTATCTTCCAATATGAAACTGTGGAATTCTGTATTTATTACTTTCAGAATTCCTTGATCACCTGGTACTCTGTTTACAAGTCAGATGATTATTTTTCTCAGTGTTGAATCCATAAACTCACTATGAATCTGAAATTCAATTATGTGTTGCATCCTGTAACATAAAAACATATTTTATAACTGCAGCTATCTCCTACGTGAAGAAAGAGTATAGATAATACTAGCATTCAAAAATGTGTTCAGTCTTAACTGGGTACTAATTTGAAGTTCTGTGACATACCAAAACTTCTAACTACGACTGATTTGACAGAACATTCTCCATTGTGCACAAATCTATCCACAGGACTTTTTTTCCTCTGGTTGCTGGAACCATGTTCCTAGTTAGAAGGCCAGATCATCTGTTCTAAAAAAATTTCAACTCAGGCTTGTTTCTCTGCTCAAAATTAAACAATGCACTCCAAATTAGAAATATTCTATATAAAGAAAAAGCTATTCATACAAAAATAATGGAAAATAACACCTGTTATTCTATGAAGGTGAACAAACATTCTTGTAAGTCTAGGAGACATGATATTTGCTGTGTAAGAAGGGAGAAGTCTTACGTGAAATGAAGCTTGAGGTTAAAAGGAAGTTTTATCCCGGGTTGTGGTGTTTTGTTTGTTTGGGTTTTTTTTCCGTAGCTAATGAAATTTTAATACCCTGTTGAGGAGGCTTTTAGGCAAACTAATATGGCAGCTTATGAAAATGAGAGACATGAAAGCAATAAAAAGTACATTTACTAAATACCCTTGGGTCACAGTTGTAAACATTTCAGGTCGATTTGAAGAAAAATTCTACTTGTTATATATATTTCAATAGCTAAAAAACTTACAACATGGCTTATTTTACAGGATAGAAAAAGTTTATTAGTGTCAGCAGCATATATTTGGCCAGTCAGGAAAAATTGCAGAAAGTCTGACCTTTTTCAATCTCCGTAATTATAATTTTATTTTTGGAACTACTTATTCCCAAAAGGATCAATCTGACTACCTGTTTGCAAAATGTTTACCAGCTCTAGAGAAGTCATTAGATTGCTATTCTTACACTGACCTTCAGGTTGGAGAGGGTTTACTGATCCTAATATCATAAGTGAGATAAATGAAACAGTGAAATATTTCAGGTGGCTAACACCTTCCAACAGAAAATTCCTGCTATTTACAACTACCAAGACACAATATTACAAGCAAAATATTTGAGCTATAAGCTAACAAATGTATCTATTACACATGAACTGTGTCTCTAATTTCTCCTTGCTTTCCTAGATGAAACACACCCTTTCCTTCAAAGGTATCGCAAAGCATGCATTTATATGAATTTTAATAACAAGATCATTAATCAGGTATCAATGTTTCAACACATGTTGTTGATCAGCAATTCTTCAAAAATATTCGGAATCTTATAAGACATGGAAAGGAAAGTAAAGCATCCTATGCAACAGCTTGTCAGATTGGTCAGTTTTGTAGACTGTATGATGATGTAGCAATATTTTCAACACATTGAGCACTAAAAACACATTAATTTTGATTGCTTTTTTTCTGGTCAGTGAGTAGCTTGGAATGGGGGGGGGTTAACGTTCCCAGCTCTTCATCATGCTGATCTCCAAATGAGTGCACTGACTGCTGTGTTCAATGTAAACATTAGTGTAGTAGATGTTCTCTGCCTAAACTGTTGGAATAGGACAAAGCAAAAATAGGGAAGGGAATCAAAGAGAAAAAATTAAAGTGACGACAAAATAAACAAGTTCTGAATAATGAGCCTGATTTATCATTCATTTCATCAGTCTTATCGTGATGGATGAAATTAAATCTGAGTTAGTCTTGGTAAAATATTTCCAAAACTAAGGATTTAAGGTTTGAAATTTTCTTCTTGGATCAAAGGTTCTACTGAAGGATTAACGGCTGGTTTTGCCACTGAATAAACATATTTATTGTCTTTTTTGAAATTAATATTACAAAATTTCATTTCATGCAAGCACCTCTGTGAAAGGATTATAGGCAGAATGAGGTAGCCAGCTCCTGCCAGTATCCAAAAAGTGTTCACTTTTCATTTGGGGAAGCAGATTAACTGTCATTAAGAACATGCATTCAATCCTGTATCCTTGAGCTAATGCTGATAGCCAATTAAAGCCTGTTGTAGTGATGCTTTTTGTAAATGAGGCACTTCACATTTTCCAACACACATGCCTAACATTAAAAGTATAAATTTTTATTTAAGCATCTGAATAAAGTGTGGTAATTTTCAGAAGAGTTTAGTTTCTACATATTAATAGACACTATACCTTCATCTCTGAGAAAAAGACTACTTTCATATAGGAATACTGAAGAATTATGCATGTAACATTAAGCATCGCTTTTTGAAAAATCTGAGTTCTACTGTTAGATTTTGCCTCCCCCCATTCCCCCTGCAATTCCGCAAATTCAATGTCAAGGATTCAGTGCCCAAAATAACTTTATATATATATATATATATATAAAAAACAGAAAGTCTGAAGTTGTGTTATATATGAAAGTAACTAGGTGGGTTTAAATAGCTGAAGATGTTTTCAGGGAATCTGTTCAGTTTGGGTCCATCAGTTTTTTTTATCATATATATTTGCAATAAGAGTATATTAAAAGTAAAAATTATTAATAACATTTTATAGCTTTCACATTCTATTAACTGTGGATTCCTAATGGGACCTAAGATTTGAAAACATTGTATACATAGAATGGAGAACTGCTTTAAAATGTTAAACTACCTTAAATCACCTTCTAAGCATTTAGAATGAGATTTTGGTTTTTAGTCTGAAGAAGAAAGAAACAAAACAGAACCCAAACTTGAGATGACTTGCACACTGAGAAAAATTGTGGGAATACTTTGCATTGTTAATGTGACAGAAACAGCACCACGTTATTTTTCCCATCAGTTTTGACGTTGATCCCATTCCTGTATTTCTCTCAAGGAAGCAGGACATCTGTTATGATTCTGCTGGCTGCTTTGATTCTTCTTTATTTAGAATTTGGTAAGTCATCAGACAGGTTTGTCTTCCTGCTTGTTTTGGCTTTCCAGTCACAGAATACTGTATTGAAATAAGTCATTTACCATAGATTTTACAGAACCCAGAAAGGAAAAGAGATTAAATGCTTGCAAGCAGGTTTGGAATTATCCTTCCTCCAGAAAACATTTCTTTGATGCAGTTTTTGTCACATCAAAAGACAAACAATTTGCTTAAGAACCTTTATTGTTCAGAGTCAAAAAAAAGTAAACCTTCCTGGTTTAACAGGATGTATAATTGGAATATTTACAAGTATTCAGATGGGGGACAGGGAAAGCAAGCAAGCAAGCAAATGCATACTCTGAAATATGCAGCTTTTTGATTCTATTTTTCACCAATAGAATCCAAATATCTTCAGTCTTCTGGAACCTCTTCAACACACTGACAGAAGTCAGCATATATGGATGTCAGTGTTTACCCTAAACTCTCAGAGTTATTTGGGAAGAATGGATTTAAAGAGTACTAAGAAACTCTAATTCTCACCTGTACCTCTTCTACCACTTCAGTGGTAGCCCAGGGCATATATTTCTTTCTAGCTGAATAGTATCAGTATTCCAGATAGATTGTATGATGTGAAATGCTGAAGTTTCTTAAGTCCATTGCATGCCCCAGCTTTGGGATCCACCAGGTGTTTTTCTGTTGTGTGCTCCCTTGCACCTGCCAATATAATTCTTTATTGGTCGACATAATTCTTTATTCTTTCAGGTAGTCAATGAAATGAAAAAAGACAGATTTTCTACAAAGAAAGAAACCTACAACCACTTCAAAACCCCCTAATTAAGCAAAAACATGCAAAATGGTCTTTCATATATGATAAATGTGAGATTAAAATAGTGTGGATAATGTTAAACATTATTTTCCAAATAAGAAAGTATTAGTTTCAATCAAGCAGGCCAGAAGGATGGCAATGTAGCGCTTAAATCCTTAAAAGTATAGTCCTGCCAGCTCTACATTTCATAAAACATGGATAGTTTGCAGAAAGTTAATCAAGAAAAGAACCCTAGCCTTCCAAGACAGTGTTACATGATATTCATTACAGCGGATTAGTACTGTGGTTTATGGCTTATCCTTGACTACCAGAGATAGCCCTTCTCAAATTATCTTTGTCTGATTCATCCCCAAAAAGCTGATTGAAATAACTTCATGGTTAGAAATCAGACTGCAGAACCTAATCAAGCTTTCTAAATAATGTATGCACATTGCTACATTGCTGCAGTAGGTTTCTCATGATAGCACTTTGCTACTGTGTGAGTGAGAAGACAAGCATGTTGTCGTTAAAAGTAAACATTAGGGTTCCTGTAAGAACTTCATTACCATTCTTAACCAGATGTGCCATATTCAATTTCCAACATTTATCAGTTGAACAGTTAATAGTATTTGATAATCAGCTGATACTGCTAGGAAAGAAAAAGAAAAGATTGTTTAATATTGATACCTGATAAAAGAACTTCCATGCATAATTTTTTCTGTGGGTGGAGGTGCACTAGATAAGCTAAAAGGGCAGCCCAATGCAACCTGTAAAAGACAAGACTGACCCTTACATCTGTGATGTTAGCTCCTGATGACAATCATTAGTATTGAAGAGACATGAGAATTTCAGCATCATTTTCATTATAATTCATAAAAGGTAATTAGTGTATCAATCCTTAACACTTCCATTACAAACAGGCATGGTTTCACATTGATGACAGTGAGGGCCGTACATGAAGAAGAAAAGGGGAATGGAAAAAATAAGATTTATAGAATCATAGAATCATAGAATGGTTTAGGTTGGAAAGGACCTTGAAGATCATCGAGTTCCAACCCCCCTGCTATAGGCAGGGACAACTCCCACTAGACCAGGTTGCCCAAGGCCACATCCAGCCTGGCCTTGAACACCTCCAGGGATGGGGCCTCAACAACCTCTCGGGGCAACCTGTTCCAGTGCCTTACCACCCTCAAAGTGAAAAACTTCTTCCTAATGTTCAATCTAAACCTGCCCTCTTCCAGTTTGAAGCCATTCCCCCTTGTCCTGTCATTACATGCCCTAGTAAAAAGTCCTTCCCCAGCTCTCCTGTAGGCCCCCTTTAGGTACTGGAAGGCCGCAATAAGATCTCCCCGGAGCCTTCTCTTCTCCAGGCTGAACAGCCCCAACTCTTTCAGCCTCTCCTCATAGGAAAGGTGCTCCAGCCCTCGGATCATCCTCGTGGCCCTCCTCTGGACCCACTCCAACAGGTCCATGTCCTTCTTATGTTGGGGACTCCAGAGCTGGACGCAGTACTCCAGGTGGGGTAAAAAAAAAAATAAAATTATGCAGTCAAGTTTCATTTGGGGAAATCGCAGGGGTCAGCACACACGGAGTGCAGGGGATGAGCCTTGTCCTGGGAAAACCACCTGCCTCATCATGGTGTCTCCACTGCCAGGTAAGTATTTACAACCATTATATCCACTAGCAATATAATAATTCGGTCATATAAATACAATACAAATGAGTAAGCAAGGTCTTTGTTAGACCTTTCTCTTCTTTCTTAGAAATACATACATGAAGTATCATATGTACATTTCTCATTCAAAGAAAGCTCTCAGCCTTGCATGCAATAATGACACTGTGCCTTTGGTAAAAATAGTGAAGACAGCCAAGAAGAGTTACTATTTTCTCCATTTAGCAAGACTTTTCTCTTGAAAACAGGAATATGTCACCATTTTTACTCACTTGGTCTCTAATTAGATGCAAAATATTTTTCTGTGAAAATTTACAATAAAGAACTCCAGCATTTAGAGATTAACAAACATTTTAAAATCTTATGATTTTTTACAAGTTACTCAAAAATCTGCTCTAATTTTGTAGTATACAATTAATATCTTTTATTAATTTATGAAAATTGAAGCAGTTTGGTAAGTCTGTTAGACAAAAAAAACCTGACTAATTACTTTTCTACAGTATTTGCTTATAGAAAATAGCCTCCATACACTGCCATTCTAGAGTAGGAATATAATATATTAAAAGGTATTTTAATTCATACCATTTAAATTAATGGATTTTTCACTGCTTGTTGCAAGAGTATGGTTGCTTTTATATATATGTGTGTGTATGCATATATATAGATTGATTGATTGATTGATAAATAGATAGATAGACAGATAGGTTATCATATATTTAACTGTGCTTACCCAGAAAGAGCATCATTCTGAATGTGGCTTTATACAATGCAAGTAAAGCTGACTTGAAAGGAAATTAAAGCTGACCAACAGCCATTTTTATTTCCTAGGAGGTTTGAAATGTTGACAGTAAATAAGATGCAGCAGTATGAAAGCTTGCTATTTCATGGCTTCAAGAATAAACTATGAGTTTGATTTACTAATAATAACATTTATAAGTACGTTTTTAGATTGCTTCTGCTTCTTTTGAGTTTCTAAATATTTAGGTGTAGTTTTTGACACATTTTAAACTTCTGTCTCTAATTAAGAAGGTTAGCAATTCACAAAAAAAACGTAAAATAAGACTCGCACAATCACCTGACACTAGAATCAATTGCTTTGAGAAAAACAACAAATCTAGACATTCAGAAAGCTGGCAACCACATGAAAAATTGAGATAATGTATCTTTAAATGACAGAAATATTTTCCATTTTAATTAGTAAAAGTTTATTAAAAATATAGAGAACAAAATACTCTTGTCTGCATCAGAGGAAGTACATCAACTCACAAAACACTTGACTTTATAACAATGTATAAACCCTGAAGAGGCTTGAAGGAAAAATGAAAAGGGATAGAGATCTCTGCCTTTGTTCCATGATGTAGAAACTCCATGAGGACAGCAGAGTGTAGCAAAAGCTTCTTGTCTGTCTCCACTCTTATCCTGTGCTTGGTTGTGTAAGTCTTATAGCGTAAGGCCCAAGGAGCACAGGAAAAGATAAATGGTTATACCATCCACTGACTGGCTACAATATTCATATCCTTTTCTACATGTGCACTGGCACTGGATCTACCATCAGGACAACAGGATCATAAAAACCACTTCAACATATTCAGGAGAGGCAAGTTTTTGTCTTTTATAGGTTGTGGTCAAATTATTTGTGCCTCTAGTTTTGGATCTTAAGAACACTTCAATTCTTATTTCTCCATTAAAAATCATATAAGTGCCTACAGATTTCTTGGTTTTTTTTTTTTCCATTTGGCCAGTCAGCCAAATTACTTGTATTAAAGTTGTTCCTTATCACCATTTTTGGACTAATACCTTACTGAAATTATGAGTTGAAAGTTTCTCATTTGGTTGTGGTCTTGAGCAGCAGACATTGATATTACTGGTTAGGCCTGGCAAGAGGAGAAGAATTTATTAAGTGAAAGATTATGTTTAGAGTTCAATTCATGGTAATTATCAATGTGAAAGAAGCATAACAGAAGTATGTGACAAGATAGCACATATTTAGCAAGTCATTATGATTTCTAAAGTTTGCTTAGGCAAGACAGGATTCATTTGAACATTTTAGTTAAAATTACAGTGTATATTTAATATGAGAAAGCAATATTACATCTTGTGTGTGTTACACCCAATGCAATATAAAATACGTCAGAACTAAATTGTAACATTTTCTGCTGCCTCAGCAAATGTCTTTTTGTATCTACAGCTTTGCCAAAAGGCAATAAAGCAAAAAGCTTATTCATCTCACTATGGGGATGTAAGTTCTATTTACTTAAAATGAAATTCTAAGACATTCTGCTTCTGGTTTTGTGTGAACAGTTTATCGCTGTCATTTAGAAGTAGCAAATCTTCACCCTTGGTAAAACTGCCTTCCAGATGAAAAAATATGATGTTTACTTAGTGATAAACAATTTCCAGAGGAGAGGGGATGTTAGTTCTGAGATGAGTCATGTGAATTTTGAAAATTAAAAAGTACTAGCAGCATGCATGCATTAGGGATGTGTTCAACAGCACACAGCCTTATTCTAAGTCTGTGGGAACAGGAATGTTTCCTCAAGTGTAACAATCAAGTTTCTTAGAAACTGGCTTTTCAATTAGAAAAGGACAAAACATTTTGTATTGAGTATCAGCCATCTTGAATCTTCACGCAAAGCTCAAGAGGATTCTTGTTCACTGCTATTTAAAGGCATTAAAGCAAAGTTCTTGGTATTAGACTAGACTGATGAAGTGGGAAATGCTAGGATGAGGGTCCATTCATTGTATAAATGTGCAGCATGAGTCAGGTTGGTGACAGGGGACTTGCTATAGTGTTAGACTGAAACAACAAAGCCAAAAATTTTAAAATGTTCTAGATATCGTTAAAGCAAGAGAGCTGAGCAACCTGCACTCATACCTAGGGATGTCAACAAATTCTGTGGCCGGAAACAAGCTAAGATGTAAACAGATCAACTGTTTATTCAACCAGAGAGGAAAGTTAGATAGATTGACAAAGCTAGTAAAAAAAAAGAAAACCTAAGATCAAGCACATAGATCTTAATTGTTTTTAATTTTTGCTATCCATGCTTCAAATCTCAGAGGAAAGACTGCTCCATTTTGAAGATTTAGCCCTTGATTCACTTTAATCAACTTGCAGCTCATAAGTCTCAGCAAAGAAAGGGTTTACAGGGCCCTGTAGTGCAGGGTCTGTCTTCTTAGCACAATTAAGAAATAGCAAGAGCTTTAAGTGGAAAAAAAATAGCTCAAAGGAAAATAACTCCCAGTAAAGTCCAGAGTATGAGATAAGGAGGGTCGTAAGGTGCAGGTCATTTTATGACAGTGACAACAGCCGTAATGTGCAGTTTGATCCTGTATCCAAAATCTCTGTTACCATGTGTATTATCTAATGGCCTCTTGATTTCAGCCTTTTCTTTGGTATCTTTGTAATCTTCCATTGGGTCATAAGTTTCAAGGCACGGATGCCATGTGCAATTCACGCATGGGAGACCCCATCACAACCTGTGATCATGCAAGTATTATGTCTCCACTGCAGCATCCTCCAGGTGCGGTGAGAAGGATGGTAAAAGCCACCAACATAGGAACTCCCTCTGACTTGACCCCTTCCTTTATCCAAGAGTCAGAAATGCATCTGCTGTATGAAGCTGGCGAGGAGTCTGGAGAACAAGTCTTATGAGGAGCATCTGAGGGAACTGGGATTGTTTAGCCTGGAGAAGAGGAGGCCGAGGGGAGACCTTATCGCTCTCTACAACTACCTGAAAGGAGGTTGTAGACAGGTGGAGGTCGGCCTCTTCTCACTAGTAGCAAGCAATAGGACAAGAGGAAATGGCCTCAAGTTACACCAGGGTAGGTTTAGGTTGGATATTAGGAAAAAGTTCTTCACAGAAAGGGTTGTTAAGCGTTTGAACAGGCTGCCCAGGGAAGTGGTGGAGTCGCCATCCCTGGAGGTATTTAAAAGATTGGTAGATGTGGTTCTTAGGGACATGGTTTAGTGCTGGTTTAGGCAATGTTAATAGTTGATGGTTGGACTTGATGATCTTAACCTAGAACCTTAATCTTCCAACCTAGACAATTCTATGATTCTATGACTCTATATGAAAAAAATCCAGGTGTTTCCTGTTTTCTGATGGGTATATGTCTGCTAATCTTATGGAGGATGCCTAAACCTATGTCAGGACACAGATACTGTTCCAGTCATGTGATATACTATGCAGCAGTGCCACATTACAGAGCATGGAAGATGTCCTTGCTCTAAGATTCGATGAAAATCAAAATCCTGGAAATAGAACTGTGTATTCCTATTCTCTTGTAATTTCATAAGACAGTGAAAAAATAGTTAAAGACCATAGCAATTCTCATACGTGGTCTATGTAAGCAGGATCCGGTACATTTCAGTTAATATTCATTCACCTGGTTGAAAATCCCATCTTCCTCTTGAAAGAAAATTTCAGAGTCCATTAATCTGAGATTAATTAATAAGTACGTGCTTTTCAAAACATAATAGATATTTTCTTCAATTAGGAGCATTGTTTCTTTTTTCTTTTGTTTCTGTCACAGCTGTGATAACAACAGTTACAGGTGGACAAGCATTAATAGCAGTTAAGGTCCCAGATCATCATAGTATTAGTGGTATTAGGGGTATCCAATTAAATAAAATAAGGTAATAAAATAAGAAATCCATGTTATGTGTGAGATGAATAGCCTGTTGTTATTGGTCTTTCTGACCAATATCTGGGTTACAAACCAAGAACACTTCCAATAAAATGTAGAGAGGTTCTTCAGTCTGCAGGTTTTGCCTTCGCTGTGCTCTGCTTCTCTTTTTATTGGCTTTTTACTTTCAAGATAGAATATTTTTAACATCTAATTCATTATGTTTAAACAGTTTAGTCACAGATATTCTCTCTCCTGTTTGTCATAGTATATTTTTTACCTTTATTTTACAGTGTGTCACACCTGTGTATTTATTGTATGCTGTCCACAATACTCAAGGGTTAAGTGGATTTGCATCTTTGTACTGCTATAGAAGAGGTAAGAAAAAGAGAGAGAATGTGTTATATGAATTACTCAATTTAACCAAAATGGATTCTAAGTACATAAATGGCCATATTTGTATAAAGTACCAAAGAAATTGTCATTTCCTTACATCTCAATTTACATTTTCATTTGGCAGTGTTTGTTTACTATACCTTTAAAGACATCTCCAATGGAGTGCAATCTCCAACTTAGAGGAAAACAAGCTCTGAAATCTCTGCTCTTCACCCTTTATTATTCACCCACTTATTGGACATAAAATAAATTGATAAACTGTTATACAAAAGGGCAGACCCTTGTACAATTATTCTGTGTCTCCCTCTGAAATTTCTATTCCCAAAATAGCCTGTTATTTCTTGATTCCCCAGATCGCAGTGGCCCATAGGATATCTAAGCATACACACACTGAAGAAAACTTCACAAGAAAATTATTCTTTAAAATGTTGACTTTCTTATTGTATATCTAATGAAAAATTTGTTCTTACCTTAGGTTCTGGTTATGTCATAGTCTATCACAGTACTAGTACCCTGCCTTCTTCTTGGCAGAAGGGAAGCAACCCAGCCCAGCTCATTTTTACAAGCCTAAACTCTTTCGGCTTTTCTGGAAACAGAAAACTTTCAACTTATCTCAAGATTGTCCAGTCATTGACATTTGCAAAAACTAGTCAAACAAACTTCTAGATATTGATTATAGTGAAATTTGGCCTCTGTATTGCTAGTGTTGATGCACAAAAAAGGGAGGTCCAAGTTTAAGTTATGGAACCTGTGTTGTACCTACTTGCATGACTCTCATGGAGAAAAAAAACCCAATACTTTATTGATAAATGAAATACATGGGAAAAATCGTTTGGAAACACTGTAAATGGCACCTGTAGTGTAATTTTAATTCCCTTTTATATTAATACAATTGAATAATCATAAACCCAAGATTTTTATAAATGCACTATTTAAATCATGATGTATCAAGAAAGCCTTTAAGGCCATAAAAATCGACACTGTGTAGACCAAACCCAGATGCCATAATAAAGACCACCTGTGATAGGAGCCAAAAAAGCTGGCAGACAATTTGTTCAAGGGAAAGAACAAGAATTTTCCTGGAATTTGAGAACAGGGTGAAAAGTAAACTGTCTGTGTATGCCAAACCTAAAGACACAGATAAAAGTGTGTTTTGGATCAGGCTGAAGTCATGAAATGGAGAATTTGTACAACAGAATCCGAGGCAAGAAACAGGCAGGGTGGATCAAGGCTGGATGAGCTGATCTGCAATTGGAGAGGTAGGATTAAGAGCTGGATTTGAGGTCTAGAAGCAAGATGGAGTCAAAGCCAAGACTGCAGCCTGAAGCAGTTTAGCAGGAAAGTTTTCCCAGGTACTGCCTAAAAGAGCTGTGTTTGGCAGTGTGGGAGAAGACTGTGCAAGTAGCAGCCGGTGATGGGCTGTCTGACAAATGACTCTCCCACTTCTGTTTGATAGATGTCTCAGGATAAATGTACTATTTATTATTTCTTATTAAGTGTTTCTAATATGCATGTCATATACTGACATGAAATAGGAGGTAAAATCCTAATCTTTGCATCAAACAGCTTCCTGTTTTCATGTTTTGTCATTAAGAAACTATGCCATTAAAAAGGATACAGAAAAATGTCTTTTGCCATATTTTTAGTCTCATCATACATGATGGGCAGAAAAAAAATTCTTACTCAAACACTCAGCTCGCTTTTAAAAGCTTGCTTGCTTTTAGTTTCACATTCAAGCTAATGTTATACAAGTTTAACATGTGATATAGCTTTGTCGTAAATCAGTGCTTCCATTTTGTCTTTTACTTTATTGAATTTCTTTTCTTTAAGTCCTGTGTGTAAATAATGATGATATATTTTGTGCCAAATTTTTTTCAATACTTTCATATCTCTGGAATAAATTATGGAACGTTATTCTGGATGGGGAATTAAAAAATAGGCTTGATATAAATTTCCCTCCATCTTACAGTGTGTGTAGTGTGGTGGGTAAAATGTATTTGTAGTTGGCGTTGAATTCCTAATGTCTGGAGCCCAGCACATGTGGCAGCCTGGCTATAGAAGATGCACATGTTCTGATGTTTCAGCCTCTGACCTGTATGCATGTGACAATGAGCTAATGTCAGCTCCTCTTCTGCCCTAATCAGGCATAAAATTGACTAAGAGAACAAATCCCTGCCAGTTAATGAAAGAGTATTTTCAGCTAAATAACAGATATGAAGAGAGATCTGATGATGTCTGACCATAAGTTCTGGGGTTAGAAACTCTAATTAGCCAGGTGTGATCTCCATGCTACCAAAACTCAATTATTTTAACAATTTCCCAGCAGCTGGAATTTTGACAGTCTGGTGATAATGTATTTTTGCGTGATAATGACAGATGGAGTCAGGGCTGACCACAGCTAAGAATTTCTTACATTCTCTGTATTGCAGCATGCTGCTTACTATTTGGTCCCTGGACATACCTGTCATAGCTTATGTCTGATTTAGAACCAGAAACCTTAATGTATCTCTACATTTTATTTAGACTGACTAGTGAGTTAGAGTATGAGTCAATATCTCACTAACACAATTTGCTACTCTTCTTTCTGCACATTTTGAAAGGTGCCTAGGTGCTACAAGATGGATCTACCACAGACTTGTATGAGTGTTCACAAGGCACATAGACTATCTCTTGCTTCATTAAAGTGAAGATATTATTTCCTTACCTAACAAAGCAGTTGTAAAGATAAAATACACAAATTGTGAGGCACTTGGATACTAACCTGAACTGGACAGTCAATGTTTTGTCTAGGGGTGAGAAGTAAAGTACATTAAAGAAAGTGAATGCTTTTGGAAGTTAATGGACACATAGCCGAAGCCACACAAGGTCCTAAATGAATCCGTAGAATTAACACAGTGTGAAAAGCACACACATTCTCATATTGCCTGCCCTACATTTTAAAAAGGTGCATCCTATAAATGAAGTAAGGTAGTAGAGAAGGATAAAATACAGTATCTTTGTAATTCAGTAATTGTAATATCAGTAATTGTATCTCTTCAAAATAATTTTTATTTCTTCAACCCTTAAAAAGTGTTTGCTGGGATTTACCACAATGATAATCTCATGCTTTGAGAAGCAATTGAATGTCAATACCATTACCCTGTATATACAAGCTGTGTGAATATATACTATTTGACATGTAGCGATGCAGTTGTGTGTTTTGTTGCTGTATGTCCTTCTAATGCTTTAATTTAGAGCCTGTGCCTCTTGGTTCTACCACTTGGCCTGCTGTTACTGAAACATTTGTCTAACGTCACTGCTGTTCATGTCTCAGGTATACCTTTACAGGCAGTACATAGTACAGTGCTGCAGATGTTGTCTGCAGTTTGCTTGAGTTGGATACAGATTTTCTTCTAGCATTGAAACACACTTGCTCATTGTGATCGCTAGAGGACAAACTGTGGCTGATTTCACATGCAGCTTAGGTCTGCTTTTTGCACAAATGTGCCTTTGCACACAATCAAGATGTTATTCACTAAAGGTAAACAAGAGGCACTTACTTGCAACACTTCAGAATTTGTATTATTTGAATTTTGGCTGTGCTCCGTAATTAATTATGATGTCCATATTAACAGCAAATTTGTACATAGAAACAATTCCAGAAAATATTTCTTAATTTCATTCCTAACTGATAGTCTATCGGTATATATGAGCATATATATTTGTGTATGAACATACACACTCTCTCCCTCCCCAAACAAAAGGTTATGCATAGGATCATGTATAATTGGCTAGACTGATAACAAGCCCCTAGGTATTTATAGTTTAGACTTAAGATGAAGGCGATAGGCTTTCAGCTGTCTCTAAAATTTGGTGTACACGCTCTGTTGTGACTTTTCCTGTCACTATGAGAGTCTTATTTGAGAATGGAAAAAAACCCAAAATATCAGTTTAACTGCATTTTATAACCAGTGGACAAGACTTCTTACACTTTATGTTTCTTGTTACTGGCAATAAAAAGCCACTAACTCACTACGCTCTACTTAAGTTCTGTCTTGCGTAAAAGCATCTCTGTTTTAAGCAACTGGAGGTAATTATTTGAGAAGGATTTAAACGTCAATATAAGTATAATAAACTATTCTTCTTTTCAATTCATCAAAACCTCAGAGCTTTACTGGAAAGATTTTTTTTGTGATAGTAAAGAGAATTTCGTCCATATTCTAGCAAAATCCAACTGGAAACATTTGTGGAGTTTGGGCAAAGATGCATTATTTCACTGTCTTTTCCCAGTATCCCTGCATTATTCAGAATTAGGCAATTTCAGCACTTTCAAAGACAGGAAACATATGTGCTGGCCATTGTGGAACAATTTTATTCTCTGATGCTTCCACTGTCAGAAGCAATGAGAATCAGAGGACCATGAGGAAAAATTAATTTTCTTGTGGGATTTCCAAAGTATACGTACATTTGCCCCACTTTTGCAGTTGGACTAGTGAAACTGTATATTGTTAACATATTTTTGTATTTTAAATTGGATAACCTACCTGTAGCTCACAAACAAGGATATTAAATATTTGTTGAAACATAATGCTAATCTGACATGGATTCAAATTGTAAAGGCCAGGATCTGAGGTGCAGTACAAAATATTCCCTTCTGTTTAAGTGTCTGCACCCAAGGTTTCTGTAACTCCGTTTCTGGAGTTTACCACATCAAGCAATTTTTAATCTGTTAAAACCATACCTAAGTTGTGTGTGCATAAGATAAATGGGTAAGGGTTTTATTATGTGAAGCTGTCAGCAAAGGAAGTGCTTTTTTTACTGTAAAAGATCAGTCTCAAACATAAGAGTGATGCCATTTTTTTATGCGTATATAACAGCACTAGTTACTAAAAGACAAAGACTGTCAGAACCAGATGTCAGGTAATTGTAATATACCTGTAGTTGGAAGTATTAATGAACATTTTTTTATTGCTTAGTGCAGTTGAAAATATACATAGTCTCCCAGTACAATGCCTTCTCACATCCATATTACTATGTAATGGCAGGTTTGTTTAGCACCCATAGATATCCCAAGTAATGTCTTAGAAAGTCATATCTGAGCCATTAAGCATACTACAGTCTTCTGTGTAAGTCCGGCATTTGCTGTTAGCACCAGTACTATGAATACTTAATCTCTGATATCTATTTTCCTACTTCTGAGGATGCAGAAGGGAGTTTGGCAAACATTGCTGACAATTAAACAAGTAGCTGGTATTTTCATATCATAGTTTCTCAGGTAAAATATGTGCAGCCCTGGCAGCACAAGGCTTTGCTTCCTTTCTGACACTGTTCTATTGACTAAGCAGCCAAATACTATAAGGTATTTCCTTTGATTTCTGTACGAAAATAGAACTACATACCCAGATCTTTACATCTTCCCTCTGGTCCAAGATATTCTTAGAGGCTGATCCCAAGCCAACTTAATTCAATAAAACCTTTCATCCACTCAGTGGTTCTTGGATCATGTGCTTAATTAGCGTAATCTATGAATTCTTTCAGCTCTTCATCAATATTACAGTAACTTAGTTACCCTTAGATTCGACGTCCAGCTCATACTTTAATTTGTCTTGTATCTGAATTTGCCCGCTTGTGTTTCACCAAGTAAAACTGAAATGTAAATCCCAGTCCGTGTTATCACTAACAGCTACCAACTTTATTGTGTGTACTAAAATGCATTCATCTTGGTGCTTTACTCCAATGACTGAAAGATATATAGGAAAAGGGCTGTTCACAAGTGTGTGCTGGCAAATAGTTTTCCAGTTTGGAACAGCTGAGGCAGTTTCCCAAAGGCTTACAGTTGCCAGAGAGGAATGAGCAAGCATCTGGGCTATCCAGGCAATGGATATGCCACAACATGCAATGAATCAAGAGCACAGCCACATCGGGTGTAGAGAGCACGTTTCCTTTGTGGACAGTGAAAGGGGAATTTATGTTATATTGGCAGGAGATTTATGTCACCAAGAGGTGAATTACAATTTCATTTTGTTATGAAACAACTGCCAACAGGGTTGATAAAAAAAAAATCTCTCTCTTCTCCCCTGCAAAGTTTTATTACCATTTGGAAAATCACCCAGCTAGGTACATTCAGTGCAGGTAGAGAAGTTTATTAAAAAAGGGGAAAGAAACCTTCCAGCACAAACAAACCTCACTATGTACTTCTAAGAGTGACAGCTGTTATTCTACAACAACAGCCATTTAAGATTTGGCATGCTATTCACTTAATATTTAAAATTCCAGCAGTTGGGTCAGGATAGAACCTATGTAGTTGCAAAGGGAAGCCACAGGCATGGATGTAAAACTCTAGGCAAACTAGACCTTTGCAAAACTACAGTATGCTATGTAAATTATTCAATGGCAGCAAATCACTAGCAAAATAAATAAATAAATAACTATCCGCCAGCATGTAGCATAGGCATATTCTGAGTGTAGTGAAGGAAAAGGGTGGACCAGGAGGAGTAAAAGGGAAGAACAGAACAAAAGGACTAATAATCACATGCAGCTAGCACTTACATGGATGGATTATATAGCTACATTATATCTATTCTATATATATTTAAAATGTTCAGAGTTGCAATAGGCAGGGGCTGGAGTAGAGAAAAAGATCGTTGTGTTGTACAGATGACAGCATCTGCTGGCTGCCTCAAGCAGGGCCATTTGTTTGGTTGAGCAAATCTATGGCCACAGGGATTTTTTCCCAGCAAATTTACTGACTCTGCCACTTGTGTTTCAGAGCAAAACTGAGGATCAACTTATCACATGATACAGATGGCTGCTGAAGGAATACGCCATAATAGGTTCTTTAATATGGATTACCTGCACTACTAGTGTAGTTTCCAAAGTGACGACAACTCTGGAAGCGATAATTTAATTGAATTTTGTAAGGAATATACCACTACATTATGCATAATGTAGCAGCTTTCCCAAAATATTTCAAAAGTAATTCAAGGCTCTGCTTAGTTACTCGTACTTCCTCCTAGGCCATCCAAAAACACAGTGTTTGATCATTTTTTAATTGTACATGTTAGCGCAATCTGCTCTTCAGCAACCCAGATATGGAAATTTATTTGTGCCGGCAAATTACATAAATTTATTTGCTGTGGTTTATTTTTATTAACACGCACGATAAAAAAGATTGAGCTCAACATCTCTCCTTTTATGTACAAATAACCCTCTGGGAGACATATGATATGAAACCCAATTACTGCACATAATAAAATGACATCACAAATAAAAACGTGTTTCCTAATTCAGTTATACTCAGAGATGATCGGTTAGTAAATACATTTGGTACTGAGTCAGTAATCAGCACCATTTCCTTGGTTACGGAACAATCTAAACCATATGATCCCTGGTAGCAGCAGAAGGGGATGAGGAACCCATGCTGGTTCCCAGCCCATGTGCTCCTTGCTTCTGGAGCACTGGTTGGAGGGGGTAAAGTGAGGGCTGCTACACTGCAGCAACTTGGGGCACTCCTGTGACAGGTCTGGGCTCTACACCAGCTCTCCCTAGGACAAATTTCCAGCATTCATCCAAAATTGCGGCTGATTTATTTGTGAACCTATCGGTTTGGGACATGCAGATGCAGGTTTGGCATCCGCAAAATAAATATGCGTCCATTTATTAGGAGCACCTGTCATTTCTATTGTAATGCAAGCTAGGTTAGTGATTTCTTGTCTACGGACTCTAGAAACTGATTTAAGCTGAGCGATTTCCTGTTCCAAAGAGCTTACAATACATGTATTTTATAGCTGCTTTTTAGAGGACCATTGAAAGGACTGACATTGGTATGAAATGGACATTTGAGCTGCGGAAGAACTGAAATAGAGAGATGTGCCAAAGCGTGACTGCCTGCATCTCAAGTAGCAGAGGCAGTCAGAAAGCCTGGCTGCAGGGTATGTAGCAGCCCTGGCACAAGGCTGTGTAGAGAGTTAGACTGATCGGAATCCATTTGAAATAATGCCCCTCTCTTTTCCATTTACTTCAGCTTCTCGTTATACATCTTCTCAGTTTAGTTATTTTTATGTGCAAGCTAGAACTGAGAATTGCAGTTAAATGAAAAGTGTTTCAAAGAATACTGCAAGCAGTCCAGTCTTTACACTCCCTGAAGTTCACCTCGTGATTCCTTGAACAAACATCACCAGGATACTATTCCTAGCTAAATCAAGCCTAAAAAAATTGTACAGCATAAAAGTGAGCAAGAGAAAGATTATATTTCTTTTCTGTGCTTTCAATTCTCTCTCCTCGAAATATCTATAAGCAACATTTGTCTTTTGGATTTGCTTCCAGAAACACGTACATCATTTTAGACTCATTAAAAATACAGGCCAAATATAAATATTATTACTTTTTAGATTGCATGGCAGTAAACTTGATGCTCCTCTGGAAAATGCTGAACTGCATCTTGTTATTATTAATAATATACATTTTCAGACCTCAAGAGTTAATGACAAGAGAACAGACACCAGCAGTTGTCCCGTAAGGGTTAACTGATGTAATAGCCTTTGCTTGTTGTTCCAGTCACTGTTGCAGAATGTCATGATTTCACAAACTTATATACAGGATCGAAATAAATACCTTGCCTTCTACATGAAAGCAGGACCATTTATCAACCCTGAGGATATTGTCAGGAGAAAATAAGGAAAGTTAAGTGCAGTAATGCTCTTGATATACTAGTTGATGACACCACAAGATGTAAAACACAGCTTGGAAAAAACAAATACAACAAAGGTGTCACTTTTCCTCAAGGCTAATCCCCTCAGAGATGTATGAAATAGTCTTTGACAACTTTGGAAAGGAGAGGGCAAAATTATATACAGACATAAACAAGATATAGTTCCTTTACAATTTTCTCTGAAATTCTGGGTACCAAAAATTGGCACTGCAGGAAATGTCAAGCACATATTGTGCGAGTAAAGCAATTATTTATTCTAGATTTGGAACCAACACTAAAAGATTCTGAATTTGGACTTGTTTCACAGAGGATTTGAAAGTTTGGGAACTCAACTACAGCTTTTGGGCAAAATGTGCTTATCTTGCATACCTCTAACTTGCCTTTCCAATGGGACAATGAAGCAGGCTAAGGAATTTTTTGAGATTATGGCTGACTCTTAGATTCAGAATAAGAGTAAGGTGTGGAACTTGGATAATGAGGAGAAGTCTCTGTGCTTGAAGACTGGCCTTACTATCTCTCATGCAACCCAGGGGAGTGAAGACTTGCCTGGCTGTAATGGTATGCAGATAAGGAGTATCTGTGTAGGCAGGACAGCTCTGCCTTTTGTCAGCAAAGCCAAGATAACAGACACTGTGTGGTTCTTTGTTTTTTTCAAAGGTTATCATGCCTGATGACTGACCTCAACCTCATTACCTGTGAAATGCATATTAAAGTTGACAACCCTGAATATGCTAATGAAGATTATAGAGATCACGCTAAACGTATATGACTATGGCACTCGTCTCTCAACCCAAATCATACATGTCACCTTGGTGTGGGGAACCTTGCAATTTTGGGGAAAAAAGAAGGAGAAAATGACTTTTAAATTGGGAGAGAAGAATCTCGATACCTGATGAACCAGTCGACAGGCTGCGTTCTTTTCCTCCACCTCAGGCCCGGACGCCTCTCTGGGTAAGCGCTGTGCCTTTCACCCTCTAGTGAATGTTATCCCTGAGCTGTTGTATTATTACTATTTTTGCTAGCAATATTAACCTTAATTAGTAGCTCTATTGTAGTCAGTGAATTTATCAACAGCAATCTTGAATCTGTTCTGTCATTCTCAAAATAACTCATTTTGATTTTTGTGAATCTGACTCAGTGAAAGTCCTTTGCTGAGGCTCTGACAGATAAATCAGTGAAAGTCCTGGGACTCTGACAGGCAAATATCGAAGCCACATTCCTTTTAACATGACATAGGGTCAATGATATAATATGGTATTTCATAACTTTGCTAAATAACACACGACAGGGACCCCTGAAGATACAAGATGTTGAAGGTAAAATATGCTGATATAAGGACAGCTCTAGATAGGCCACTGCTCTAGCCACACCGTGCAAGTTGCAGAAGGCAAAGACAGGGACTGGGAGAATGAGATACTGCCCTCTGTAGAAGAAGACCAGGTTCGATACCATCTAGGGAACATGAAGGTGCACAAATCCATGGGACCTGATGAGATGTATCCCTGGGTCCTGAGGGAACTGGCAGATGAAGTTGTCATGCCATATCCATCATATTTGAGAAGTTGTGTCAGTCTGGTGAAATTCCTGCTGACTGGAAAAGGGGAAACATAACCCCCATTTTCAGAAAGGGAAGAAATGAAGACCCAGGGAACAACAGGACAGTTTGTCTCACCTTTGTGCCTGGCAAGATCATGGAGCAGATCCTCCTGGAAACCATGCTTAAGCACATGGAAAATAAGGAGGTGATTGGTGACAGCCAACATAGCTTCAACAAGGGCAAGTCATGCCTGACAAATTTGGTGACCTTCTACAACCATGTTGTGTTGGTGGATAAGGGAAGAACAACTGACATCACCTACCTGGACTTGTGCAAAGCATTTAACACTGTCCCACATGACATCCTTGTCTCTAAATTGGAGAGACATTGGATTTGACTGGTGGACCACTTGGCAGATAAGGAATTGGCTGGATGGCTGCACTAAAAGAGTTGTGATCAACAACTCAATGTCTAGGTGGCTACCACTGATGAGTAGCATTCCTCAGGGGTCGGTACTGGGACTGGCATTGTTTAACTTCTTTGTCGGTGACATGGACATGGGATTGAGTGCACCCTCAGCAAGTTTAACAATGACACCAAGTTCTGTGGAGTGTTCAACACGCTGGAGGGAAGAGATGCCATCCAGAGGGACCTCGACAGGCTGGAGAAATGAGCCTGTGAGAACCTTATGAAGTTCAATAATGCCAAGTGCAAGTACTGCGCGTAGGTTGGGGCAATCCCAACAAATCTCAACATGAGCCGGCAATGTGCACTCACAGCCCAGAAAGCCACCCATATCCTGGGCTGCGTCAAAAGAAGCGTGGCCAGCAGGTGGAGGGAGGTGATTCTGTCCCTCTACTCCACTCTCATAAGACCCCACCTGGAGTACTGCATCCAGCTCTGGGGCCCCCAACATAAGAAGGACATGGACCTGTTGGAGTGGGTCCAGAGGAGGGCCACAAAGATGATCCGAGGGCTGGAGCACCTCTCCTATGAGGAGAGGCTGAGACAGTTTGGGTTATTCAGTCTGCAGAAGAGAAGGCTCCAGGGACACCTTTCAGTAGCCTTCCAGTACTTAAATGGGGCCTACAGGAAAGATGGGGAGGGACACTTTATCGGGGAGTGTACCGATAGGACAAGGGGTAATGGTTTTAAACTGAAAGAAAGGAGATTTAGAGTAGATATTAGGAAGAGATTATTTACTGTGAGGGTGGTGAGAGACTGGAACAGGTTGCCTGGAGAGGTTGTGGATGCTCCATCCCTGGAAGTGTTCAAGGCCAGGTTGGATGGGGCTTTGAGCAACCTGGTCTCGTAGAAGTGTCCCTGGCCATGGCACGGGGATTGGAACTAGGTGATCTTTAAGGTCCCTTCCAACCCAAACCATTCTGTGATTCTATGATGGTTCTATGAATGTGTGACACATGAAAACTGTTTATTTTTTGCTATCTTTGGCAACAGCTTTTATTTTGTATAGATTTATATTTCTGATTCTATATACTAGCACAAAAAAAGAATTTCAAGTATTCTAAAAGAATTACTGATAAAAACATTCTGTAAATATTTTATGCAGCAGCGAAAAGAGGCTTCAGGTGAACACCCTTCAATAAAGAAACTCTGAGAAATGTATTTAGGCTCAAGGAAATTGTTCATTTCTTATTAAATTAAAGAAATATAGCTCATGATACACATCTGTATGTGCCTTATAAATATATATCACCCAGATAAATTTTACATTCATTTCCTTAATGTTTAATCAATTCTGTCTTTGTTAATACAATTGCTTTATTAACCTGACATTAACATAAGTTTACACAAACTTCCCCTCTGAAAGTAACAGTTTACGTTATTCTGCAAAGCACATTGGCTTGTAAATGTCCCTATGCAAAATATATAAACATGCATGCCATGCACAGAAAAGTAATGTGCTGCTTTATTTTATGCATGCATTTTTCATTCAAAGATGAAAGAAAAAGGCTTGGGTGAAAGGAACAGTACTTGAAAAAGCCATAGCTTTCTTGACATATGTGTCCCTGTATTAAATAATCTGTCCTACAGAGGTAGTGTCACAATCTCCTTCTCTGCTGTTGCATCTTATAAAAGTGTTTTCATGTTTTCCCTTATTATTTATTGTTAATGAGTTTTCTATACTCTTCTGAGAGCTTGCTTTGACTTTCCAACATCAGGTCCTTTTTATGCACTATTGAAATTGCAGTTAAACCCCGTTTCTCTGTAAGCCATCTATACTGTGCATGTAGGAATCAAATAATTTTAGGACAATTTGCAGATTCCAGAGATTCCAAAATTCCATAAGAAAAGAAACATACCATTAAGAAATAATAATTGAATCCCTTCAGTAGCACTTTCTTAAAAAAGGCTACATCTAAGAATACATTTTGTTATTGCAAGTGTTTCTTTCAAATCTTCAGTACTTTAAAAGAGAAACCCGTGACACTATTTCCCAGTGTAGCCCTGTCTAGACACATGATGATTTTTCCTTTTCAAGAATCCATATTATTATATGGAGAATTAGAAAAAGATCATGCATTAAAGAAAAATTGATCCTGAAAGCTCCCAAAGTGTGTTAGAACAATTACTTGGGGTCATGGTGATTTTTTTTAGAAGGATTATATCGGGGTAATAAAATAATTAGGGAAAAAGTACTTTCCCTACATCTTTATTTTTACAGAAATTTAATTCACTAATACCTCCAGCTGGTTTAGATACTGACAATCAGCTGAAATTCAGAACTGCTGAGACATTTCTGTCTTTGAGGTTTTGGGCCTGACAGCATGTCCAACACTTCAAAATAATAAGTATTTGCATCTAAAAAGTGGTATCTCCTATTTCCCTTGTGACACTGGAACAGTATTTTGCATGTGTGTGTATGTTGTATGTGTGCATGTAAGACAGTAATAGTTCTCTTCTCTTACCTTTTCAGTGTGCTTTAATTTTGAGTTCAACCGTTCCCTGTAGTACAACCAGCAGTTCTTCATTTTTATCAAGTGTGGTAGTGGATTACTACTGTAGCAACTCTGAGCGTTTCCATCTCTTATTATTGCAATAGAGGTAAAAATATATTGCATCTGAAATAGTTTTCTGCTTTTTCTGCTTTTTCCTCCTTTTTTGTTCTTTTTTTCTTTTTTTCCTATAGCGAGAATTTAGTGGAGAACCCTATAGAATTATGTTTCTTGTCAGTAGTCTGGTTTGGTTCTGCCATTGAACGTGAAGTAATTCATTTCACCTTACTCTAAAGGGTTTCCTGGTAGATTAGTTAGATAGTGAAAATTAATTGTTTTGTGTTTTAAGCTAAGTGAAGTAATTGGCTTGTGAACAACCACTATTACTTATTTAGTTGCCTCTCTTTAGCATATTTTTTTCCTAAGAATATTATATAGCAATCAAAGCAAAGAAGAGGAATAAGGTATGATAACACTGAATATTACAATATGTTCAGGGTATGTTCCAAGCAGTTGAACATTACCGTCAAAGTAGCTAATGATAATTACTTAATGTATCTAAGTATTTACTCCTCTTTAATAATGTATCAAACACTTTAATAGGTAAGTGCACAGTGAACTGAGTGGAACATACTTGATTTGTCTAGTATATTAAACACCAACACATGTGCATACATAACACAGTATGTTGTGTTTGTAACAAGGTAAAATACTATGTATCACCTTATGCTGGAAAATACATGAGAAATTAGTCAAGTTTACCTATTGTAAAATAAGAAATGAAAAATAGGTGTCAATTTTTTAACTCAACATGTGGAAGAAATGTTATTTAATATGAAGCACCAGTTCTCTGCACAGACAAAATCTATTTCCTAGGAAGACTGTACTGCTAAACTCCCCAGTCATTAACTTGGGTTTCTCCAGAAACTGAGGGGGGGGGGAGCGGGGGGGGAGGGTGTGGACTTTGGAATAATAGCAATTGTGCTTCCATAAAATGCAATATATTCTTTTCAAATAGTATTTTTTTCTTTGTTCATGTCTACCTAATGGGTTCTTTATGATCCCTCTTCTCAATAGTCTGTTGATTGGGTTCAGGACACCAAACCCATGGGTGTAAACATCAATGATTTATCTTGGAATAACGTGAGACAGCTAATTGAAAATGAAACCTCTGCATAGTTTTCTGTGTGATCTCAGAAAAACTGAATACCAAATCTCTGAGTCCCACAGTAGATTAGTGGAAATCTCAGCTACAGTTTCACTCTGAATAACTTCATAATTGCAGGTCAGAGAGCAAAAGAATGTCAAAATCGACATTTAATCCCAGCTCTGGAGGAATGTTTACATAAGTTTTCAAATCTATGTCTATTATAGTCCTTATAAATTGGATTAAAACATTGTACTTATGTGGTCCAAAAGCTTTACTTAATCTTTCTTTGTTAGGTAAATTTCATTGAAAAAAATACCAAACAAAAAAACCAACCAAACAATAAAGCCTGTGTATTATGAAAAAAGGGGTATCTAGTCACTCATGCAGAATGCCTTTTTAATGTCTACTGAAAATGTCTTCATCATGGATTCAGTAGTGGCTGAGTTCTTCCAGCTCTAAACAGATTTTATTTTAGCAAATCCGTTCTCCAGGCATTTCCATTAATATCAGGTTTATACAACCAGCTCAACAGGTCTTGACATATATATTTAACTTTTGAATAACAAAAGAATAATTTCAGATAATGGAGCATTTTTTAAATAGACAAGATACAGAGATCTTTTTCCCCAAGTTTTCTAAATTGCCCCCCTCCCCCCCCAAAAAAACCTACAAGCAATTGACAAATGGCCTCAGATGTAGACAGTTACAGAATCCCTGTTTTCTTTTGGCTGTGCAGTTAATTATTTGCACTTGGGATTCAAACAGGGCTCCAGTCCTTAATAATTATTACCTATTAAATTAAAACTGATGTTGCAATGCTTCTTCCTTTTATTTGTATGCTTCATTCAGCGTGTCTTTGTTGGAAAGGTAAACAAATCACACTGTTTACTTTTCTCACTGCTACCCTAGAATCGTTTGGCTGGTTATATGTACAGTTTTCGGAAGTACTGCGCAGCAAGCTGAATGAGACATGTAGATGTTAATAAATTTTAGAAATGAACATGAAAATGTTCAATGCTAAATAGAGGTCAGGCTGAATTTTATAAAGTGCACTTCAGGTTTTAGCTGAGATTTTGTTTCTATTTGAACTCTGCTAAATATTCAGGGCTATCCTGTTGAACCAAAGATGTTGAAAATCATTTATGTACTTTCCTAGAAGAGTATCTTCAGAAATTTTTTTAATGTTTTTTCTCATATATAATTTAATTCTTCTTTCCTTCCTTAAAATATTTTTTCTAAAATACCTGCATTTTGCAGCTCCACGATGTGCAACCTAATGACACATATATATTGATGTATACTTTTAAATGATCAAAAAGTTTGTGCCATGATGAGCTAACTTTTTATTCCTTTTTTTTTTTTTTTTGACTGTTGTGTAATTTCCCTGGGTCACACTTCAATAAAATCAACAAATGGCATAAATAAGTTGTATATCATGAACACAGAATTTTGGCTTTGAACAGGAGCTTCAGTATGTGCGAGATCCTCTTTCTGAGGAAAAAAAACAAAATACAAAATTGTTCCTTGGGGAGCATCCTCAGAACAGAGAAAATTCTATGCCCTGAACAGATCACTTGACCTTCTTTCCAGCACCAGTTTTGATATTAAAGAGTGGATGGGCAGCATTTTAGGGACACATTTCCTGGGAGTTACCTCTGTGGTAAGTGGGCAGTTCTTTGCTTGGGCTGCAGGAGTCCTGAAAATTAGCACACCAATTTGCAAGCTGCCTCCGGTTACATAAAAGTGAGCACACTGACTGCAAACAGTGGCAAACAGTAAAATATTTGGTCATTAATCATACAGTGTAATTAGGAATGGGAGGGAAACATTTTATCTGTATGTTTCTGATGTTCCCTATAAATTTGTGGTACTATGCAAATGTTTTAAAATAAATTAAACAGGAAAATTGCAATATATGGTTATCTGTATATCTTGCTGAAAGTTCCTCTAAGTGTAAACACTATCTGGTTTGCAGAATTTGAAACACTTCTGGATATCTCCTGGGTTATGGCAAATCCTTTGGATGAAGAGGGAATAGAGTATATGCATTTATTTTTTTTGCTTGCAGTTCTCTGCAATGAATTTTGATCTTTATGATTTCTAGCTGTTTTAAAATGTGTTACACAGTTTCATTTTTAAAGGCTTCCAGCAAAGCTGCATTTCACCAGATAGTGCAAAACAGACCGTGGACCTTTTGTATCAGACAAACACATTTATTGCAAATGTGCTGCCACCTGTTAACTTATTCTACACATTGATTAGGGATCATGGAAAGTTTTTCTAGCTAATGAAAAGTCAGCCCAATCACTCAGCAGGCATTTTAAAAGTAGCCAGCAGTTTTTAAATGCATCCTAACATATCCTGCATATTTACTAGATACCTAGAATGTTAAATTGCTGATTATAATTTTTCCTCTTTTTGTCTTCTACTGTAATAATATCTTATACCACACTCAAATATGTGCCTAATCTGAAGTTTCTGATAATAAAAACAACTCATATGAATTAGTAAAACCTAATAAATGAATTAGAGGTAAGTAGAAAATAGTCTTTAAGTCCTTGAAATGTTTCTGAATTTTCCTTTTTTCATTTAACAACTTTTTTTTTTTGTGAGAATAAGGTGTTTCCTCCAAATTTATCAGAAACACTGAAATATTCTTAAACTCTTATTACCTCCTCTGCCCATTTAAAGCATTTCAAATAAAAATAAGAGTATTAAAACGCATACTTTTTCTAGCTAAAAAATTCTTCCAAAACTTATTGTCCAAAATATGAAAAGTTAAAAAAAAAAAAAAGTTGTAGCCTAGCCAGTTTTCAGATTTGGAAAAATATTTTTAAGAACTTACATATTTTAGTAGGAAATATCAATTTTCTCACGCACTTTGTTTTTTATTAAAAATGTGATTTTTCATATGTATGAGAGACTAGAAATTAATGCAAAATGTTTATAACTGTAAGAACTATTTAAGATTACTTTTATCCTTTGCTTTATGATCCAGGGAAATTTAATCAGATGCCTTAAAATTAATATTGGTCGCACGAGTATTACTCATTTTACATTGCTGCTTAACTGTATATTCATTTCAGAAAGTCATTGGGAGCAACAGTCTACTCAAGCTATCTTCACATGGAATTGATGATGATTGCCAGCACAGCAATTTCACTTTCAAAAGAAAAGAATCATCTTATTTAGGTTTATGTGCTGAACTTGTCAAGTCAATGTTTTCACACCCTCAGCAGGAAACCCTGTCTATCCCCGCACATGGGCATAAATCTTAGCCAGTACCTCCTGGCATGTTTACTCTGTTGTGCCACTCAGATATGAGTGGGCTGAATTTTAGTAGCTTAAAAGCCTTTTTTCCAAGGTGTTTTCCACAGCACTTTGTACAGCACCAAGGTTAATGAGAACCAAAAATGAAATTTTGTCTGATCACAGTGGGGCTGGAGGAGAAAGCAGAGATTAGGGCGCTCAGTCCTTGGCTGTCACAGGGCAGCTACTGTCAGTGACATGCCTCTGTGCTGCCCCAAAAGAACCATACCAAAATGACCCCCTTTTTCTTTGGGTCAGTAGCAGCCTGCAACAGGCTTGTCCTTGCACACCTGGGACTGAAGACTTAGAGTTTTTGTGGTGATGGTTCTGAGGCTTAAAGTGTCTGTTCTTCACTTTGTTTGAAAGTGGTGGTTAAAAAGCAGACAAGAGAAAGTTGGTGGCTTTATTTCTTCTCAGATAAAAGGTATAAAAATCTTCATTAATAATCAAAACCATAAGTCTCTGTAGCTATTGAAGGCATATAGGTAATGTGATGGTCAAAAAGTAAGAACAGATTCTGACTATTAATTAGCTTAATTCTAAAATTTAATTATTTCGTCTTTCTAATGTGTAGTAATATCACTTCGTTCACACTGATTTTTTTCAGCATGGAATTGTGTGTTCTGCAATGTTTCTTATATTCTTATTCTTGTATATACAAAATGAAATCTTATATTGTCCCAGTGTTTTTGGTTGACACCTGTGGCTGTATAAAAATCAATTACAAGTCTATTTTAAACACAGGGTGGATTCCCATACAGAGATACAGAAAAGATGGAAAATACGTGGCACAATTAATACATATATTTTTTCTTTAACAAAAGCCTGTTAACACTGTTTAATGTCAAAGCAAACCTTATGTATTTGTTTACATAAGAGCAGGTCTCTGGGAGGGAAAACTCTTCACACAGAAATAGTTCTCATTCTGCAGAGCTTCTTGTGCCAAGAAAGTTATGAGCAATTCAAGTTTCTTTGCTCAGCTTTCCATTCTCTTTGAATTCCTTGCCTTCTGATTTTAGACTTTATAAATGTCAGCTAAACATAAACTTTTCATTAACCTGCAAAGGTATTCCTGATGGAAATCAGAGAAGAAACTGCTAATAAATCATGTCCAGTTGCAGCTGAATAGGACAGTAAGGCCTGAAACCAGTGCTAGAGCACCATACTTTCATACTTTTGAAGCAAGATTGTGTTGAGCACACCTTTTTTCCATCCCATCTTGGGATTTACAGCATATTAGATTTGCTGAGACCTAGTCTGGTTGGGATTGACATTAAAACTTCAATTTCAGTACTAAAAATGGGAAAAGTGTTATGGGCACCTGAGTAGACAGCTGAACAACAGAAGGCTCCACTGTAATGCTTATTAGTGGCAAGTATGACATAAAGTTGTAAAATAAACATATGCCTGGACATTTTTTACCCATAATATTTTTATAATCTGAGTATTTTAATATAATAGAAATTGTGTAAAAACAATTATTTTCTCAAGAATTTCCACTTTGATTTAAAACTAGCAAAATATGACATTAAAGTTTTAGATTTTTTAACAGAATGTCTGGGAAAAGCACCACCTGCAGATTGAAATAGCAGGACATTTAATAACCCCTAGGCAAGTCCATCCCTAAATTCATGTAATACCATCTAGAAAGTAAAGATAATATAAAATACTGGCCACTCTGAGAAAGAAAAAAAACCACTCCCTACCATATAAATTCATTACTTCAGTATTAAATTAATATTCACTTCAGATCCATACCCACTTGAAGGTCACAGTGCTTAGTTATAAAACCTTAAATAGGTTAAGCTGTCTTGATGCCAAAAACCTCTGCATTTCAGTTAGGCGTCTGTATTTAATGAGGATTCATCAGCCTCTTTTCATGTGGGTGAGCAGCAGTTTATTCTCAGTGCGGTGACCCTGGTTTCAAGCTTGTTATCATGATGGACTATACTGCACCCAAATTTGAGAATTTTGAGGGTGAACTTAAAGGCTTTCATTTCTCCTGAACTCATTCAGCTGAGCTACGGGGGCAGCTCTTACTACTGTGATATTTAAACATTGGATTATTAACAACCCTATCCTCATATTACCTGTGTTGCAATTACATTGCTTTATAAGAGTGTGAAGTTGCCTTAGAAAATAAAAAATTTTTCTTGAAAGCTAAAAATAGATCCTTTCAATGGGACAAAATAGACAGATTTGTAATTGTGTAGCTTCATGAAAATGAGTAATAACATACTGTGTACATTTCAGAGAATGCAAACCAAACCAAAACACCTGTTTCCTGTCTTATGGATCTGACTGGCACCATTACATCTCTTATACACAGAATTTTCAGTATCATAGTATTTGTGATTTATACTGCTGTTGCATTTCTTTTGTCCAATCAAGTGCTTAATATAAGCTTAAAGCTATTTAGAAAATTCTCCACGTGTCTTAAGGACATTCAAAATATATATGAATTTTCTTGAAAGCTTAAACATTTTATTTCCTTTAAAGCAAGAAGATTCTTGAGAACAAAGACTGGGTTTGATTTTCAGGTAAATGAATATGAACTTAGCATTGAATTCCCTAGGCTTTTCCTAGCATGCAATACCTTATTCAGATAGATAACAATGAATTTAGTGTTCAGTCTTCAGTGAAATCATCCTACATAGCTGCAAGCATAGTCTTCTGAGGAACAGGAACAAACTTAAATGCACTCAGAAGAGTCCTGTGGTTACACTTGTAACAACTATATACTTGATTCCTGTGCATGTTATAAGGAATACTGAATTGCTTAGTACACTGCACTGAGGAGAATAAATTGGATGGTTATATAGCTTGTAGAAAAATCAGAGACATAAAACCAGGAAGCTTTAAGGAAGAAGCTGAAGAAGAAAATGGAAAATCCTTGTTATACAGGAGAAAATATAAATACAGGAAGCAGCACGGTGAATTGCCAAATCATGGGAATGGGTAACAATGAGAGTGTGAGAAAAAATTAGGGCAGAAGCTTTTGCAGAGCACTTGAAAAACCCACACTATGAAATCAGTTACTTCCCAGCTAAAGGAGAAGTGTTCAAAGGCAGTCAAGAGTGCAGAATTCTCAGATGACACAGATCACCGCCAAAGCAGTAACAGAAAGCAAAGATTACATGCAATACTTATTTTTCAACACTATGTCTTTTGTCACTTCTCCCATCTCTCCCCTCTGCCTGAGTGCTCTGGGGTTAAATGACCTTTTCTAAGGCAAATTTTATGGAAAAGCCAAACAATTCATTTCAAGGACTAGGACAACCAGGGGAGGGGATTCCCTTCCTGAAACCTGAAATAAGCGCTTGCCTCCTACCTTCATTCCTTAGTTTGTTCATACTTTGATACCTCTATCTCAGATGGCTTTTTACAGTTACTCTTCAGTGTTTTTAAAGAAGGTAGACAATGATGGGGTAAGAGAGAAAACTCTTGTCATGGGTGAATAACTGCCTTAAAGTTAGGAGCTAAAAACCAAACATAGTCAACTGTTTGAATGGAGAGGGGTCACCAGTGGACTTTGGTGGGGTGCTCGCTTGGTGTCTGTGCTGCTTAACACATTCATAAAGGTTGTAGAAAAGGGGGTGAGCAGGAAGGTGACAAAGCTTGCTTCTGATACAAATTTATTCTGCATAGAAAGGATGTCAGACAGTGAAGGACTGCAAAAGGACTATAAAATACTGCTTGAGTAATGAAAATAGCATGCATTGAAATATAGTGTAAAGAATTATAAAGTGATGCACATAGGAAAAAACATTCTCGTTTCCCATATAAAATGATGTGTTCTGGGCTGACCATTTTCACTGAGGAGCACAGTTCTTATCTCATAATAAATAGCTCCGTGACAAACCCACTTTCTCCTCATGCTTCTCTATTGACAATAGCAGAACCAGCCTTTTCTTTTCATTCTTTTGTTTTGCTTAAAAATAATGCTGCCAGAGGCACTCCAAGAGTTATCTCCAGATAGCTAGCCTTTTAAAATACTATTAATTTTTCCATGCCAGGAAGCCTGCAATGTTTGCCTTTTGCCACATTAATCTATGTCCGTTTGTTCTCCTGATAATTAAAAAAGGACACTCATAGTGGCCTCTTAGTGTTGTGAAATGCATTTTTATATTTATGACACCATGTTTGGTACTCACAACACTTTGTTATCAAGCTTCCAAGATGATATGAATGCCAGAATTTATAGTGGAAGCCAACAATTGCACTTTAGAAAAGACATAAATGTGAAGTCTGTGGCCCACTGCATAACAAAATGGTCAGTGACTGAGGACAAAGGTTAACAATGTGGAAACAATAAATTCGATTTAAGTGAAGGGCTCTTCATATCTATCTCAATATTACACCTTAATTTAACAGTGCTTTCCACACCACCTGAGATTTTTTCCCTTCTTTTTCAGTAATTAGATAGATACTTGAAAGCATAATCAGGAAAACAGAGTGGTATAATAGAGTGCTGAATTGCTGTCTGTTTATTATTTGCCTGCATTTTCAAGGCATTTTAGGACATTTTTCCTTTAAAGATTGAGCGCGAGTGGACATTGCACTGATTTAAAGATGGGTCTTTGGAGAGTTATATCTATGGACAGTTATACCAAGTGCTCAATGTCTTAAAAATAAACCTCTTAAAGTCAGAAGAATTGCAGACTTAGACTTCATTATAGCCTGTACTGGAACATAAGATTTTCAATATTTCTCATCTGCAGTCAGTCAGAGAAAAAAGGCCTTAGAAGAAACCTCATTTCAGTCAACAGGTTGGCTTTGGTGTAAATCATTCCGCTACCACTGTTTACTGACTCTCAGTGGTAGAAAAACAAAAAATTATATGAAGGTTTGAATAATTCAAACTAAGCCAGAAAAAAAAACCTGCTTCATTTTGTCTATAGGGGGCTGGGAGTTAATTGAATGTGATGTACAATACTTGAATGAACAGATTCACTTTATAAATTGTGAAAAACAAGCTTTTGTATTCACAAGCATGCATGAACCTTAGGCATAAACTTTTTGTGTTGGCCTATTTTCATATCACATATTCACTGTTCAGATATTTGTAGTCTGAAAAGTCCCATGCTTTTTTATTCACTTAGAATGAAAAAATATTAAATAACAATGAAACCTAATGGTGAACACCAAACCTGAAAAACCTTCAACAGAAAATAAGCATAAGAAAAGGAGACAGAAAAATAGAAGCAAAAAGTAACAGAAAACTGCTGGTGAAGTTTTGCTTTTTGATAAGTGGATTCTTTTGTTTTCAGAGTTGGAGTCAGAATACTATTACACTGAGTAGATCGTAATCTCTCTTTCTCTCTCTTACCCTTACCAATCTCTTCTCCCAGCCATTTTTACTATAGCTTTTTGATTGCTGTTGTTGAGGCTAACATCAAAAGCATTTTGAAGGAATAGTACCAACACGTAATGTCAGACCCTCAATGAAAAGATAAAAGAGAGTCTATCAACTGCTAGTCCTGCAAGTGCTCAAGAATTCCAGAAGTGTGACTATTGTTTTGTGGAAAAAGCATAGCAGCCAAGGCTTTTAAACTTGTCATCAAAGCATCAAAACACAACAAAAACATTATCAAAGACAATTACAGTCTGAAGGTTTATACTGTTTTTTATTTAAAGAGATATTATCTTTGCAAGCTAAATATCCAAAGCCTCTGTCGGGGGGATAGGACAGCAGACAGGAAACAACCTCCACACATTATGGTATCGATAATGAATACATTGTTATGAGTAACCTGCAAATAATCTCTATTTGGTGAAAAGTTCACTGGTGAAGTGTTTTTTATTTTTTCTGCTGCTGAAGGCCTGAGTGACTGAGCTTTGCCCATCTGAATGCACATATAAAGTATGTGCAAAGGAAGGAATGCATTTTGCAGGGTGAAACAGTGCCTGGCAGAGCAGGAGAGGGCACTGCTTCACACAGAGAGGAGAGCTGTTCCGCTGCTCTGCCTGCCCTGGAGTTCAATGTTACAGCCCAATTTGACTACAGATCGGACGATGATTATGGTTTCTATCTATGAACAGGATGCAATAACGAACAGACGTGAAATTTGCTCCCTGCAATTTGGGCATTTTTGAGCTGGGACCCCTGGACACAGCCCCCACATGGTAAGATCGCACAGTGCCTGTATGGATGTACAAAGTTTTCAGGGTGCTCCTGTGCAATACGGCAGACCGGTGTTATTCTGTTCTAGCCTGCAGAAAGCCAGCTTGGATGCCTCCAGAGTGTTTACATGCCCAATCTGTCATAGCTGTGCATTTTAATAGATATTACACATTCATTTTTCAGAACAGAAAGAAACATTAAAATTTAAAATTCCACAATTTAGTGTTTTCCTTTTGAAGTGTTTTTTTTTTCACCCTAAGAGATTCAAAAGCTTTAATGTCAAACTTTTTTTCTGTGTTATGGCTCAGTTTTAAGACCCATAAGCACCAGATTCCAATTTACCAATTAAAGCAGGTGATCGCTGGGACAGTTACTGTGAATGAGCAACCCGACACCAGTCACACACAACTAAGCAGCTCAGTTTGCTTTAAAATATAACCCCAGCTGGAGAAACATCATCTGAACGATGCTGCACCAGGATGGTCATAAGTTCAATTCAGACGGAGGAACAGTATCGTGGGCCTTCCCCATAAATATACCTAGCACATATCTTATTTAATTACACATGATTTATCTTGTACTATTCCTCCAATTTGTCAAGATCATGTTACATTCAAATCCTCTCTTTTCTATACTTGCAGTCCCCCTCAGCTTTGTGCCACATGCAGATTTAATAAGCTGTTTCCTGTTCACCACAAATAGAGACAGAGAGCGAGGATGAGCTGAACCGCCACAAGCACTGTCCTCTGCTTGCCCTCCCACCCTGACACTGACCATGTATTGCCAACTTGCACGTAGTTTTCCAAACAAAATTCCATCTCAGACATTTCCTTTGCTTGCTTCTAGGAATGTTATAGAAGAAAGTATCAAAAACCTTACTGGGGACACATGGCACTGGCTGCTTTTCCCTGTCCACAATATCTGAGCCTCTGTCACTCAGGGAGTTTGATTGCCTGGGCATGATTTCTTCTTGATAGGTCCATGGTAGCTGTCACTAATCTCCTTGCTATCTTCTAGGAGCTTGCACACTGTTTCTCTGATTATTTCTCCCAGTCTGTTTTTGGCAAATGTGAACTTTTTCACTTTGCATATCTTTCTTTTTCCCTTCAATAGGACTGGCACCATCCAGACTTCTTGCCAGGCTTTGCCCAACTTCTATGCATCCTAGCAATTGACTAGAAAATTTCACTATGAAATAGAGTAACAGTCTGTTTTGTAATTCAGTAAATTCAAATTATTAAATTATCGTCAAAAGCTTTTGAAATAGCAGTAACATACATATTATCTCCTTTTAATTATTCTTTTTGTCTGCAAAAGAAGTTGGTTTGTACACTGCTGATACTTATTATGAATGAAAGGTACTTTTTGTAAATAGTATTTCTGGAACTAAGAATTCGTGTCAGTCACAATCTGTATTTGATTACAAGCATTCATTTTCTGTGTTACAGAATTGAATAAACAAATACACATTTAACAAATACACATTTAACTATTGCAAAGCAAATGTTACAGTGAAAGGTGATTATGTGAACTACTGGTCAGAGCAAAGCAAAACACTTTTAATCTTTGATGTTCCGACTGATGTATGATAGGCTTACGTGTATCAGAGAAAGTCAAAAGAAATGGAGAGAATAAGGATATCTCTGGTGAAACTGTACTTCCTTCAAAATAAGTTTTGATTTGAAAACAAACTGCACAATTTTTAGTTTGAATTCCAAGGCAAAAAAAAAGGAGAAAAGAAATCTCACTAGTTAATTAATCTCTCTAAAAGATTTAAAAAATGCCCAGAAAGCACATTAGGCTATTCTGGATGTATAGAAAGCATTCAAACATTATGATATACATAAAAAATACAGGTTAATTGAAAGTTCTGGATAATAAACCTGCTGACCTGCTGGCCTATATGAAATTATCTGTAACACCAATGCATCATTTCTAAACCTGTCCATTTTCTGTCTATAAACTTCATTTCCATGCTATTACACACTACACTGTTTTTCATGTGGAACTTCTAGAGTGTTTATCACAGGACTTCACAAAAAAATGCTTGAAATAACTTTAATTAACAGTCTTAAAAGGAATGGGATGGGAAGTGATGAAAAATGACTGATTTGGAATAAAAGAGGCAAATCAGTTTTCCATATAACCTGCCTTAATTGTGAACAAATAAATAACGAGCTGGGAAAATTTTGTTGCAGTTGGAACAGATACATTTTATTTTTTTGATAGATAAGAAGAAAGGTTAAAAGGTCTAATTTGTATTGCTCCTTTTCTTCTTTAAATTGTCTACATTGTTTACTGTCTAAATTAGAAAATCCAGTTTACTCAAAACCAGGCCACAAACACAGCACCTTTGGCCACACCAGAGACCACACTTCTTGCCTGGGTTTCACAATCTGTGGTGTCATTGCTGTTCTGCAAAAACATACCTACGTAAGCAGCCAAACTCTGTGACACAAGTAGATTTGCTTAAGTCCAAAGAAGTTCAAGATGTACAATATATACTGTTATATTAATATGAAATATTCCTTTTCTGTTATGACCATATGACATTTCAGACTGACAGAGAATAATTCAAGATACCACACTGTGAAATACAACAATCTGGGGTAAAAAACCCACATATACTCTGTGCAGAAACCAAAGAACATTTTTTCTATATATATGCTTTTATCAGTCAACATTTCAAAACTAATATAAATTCTCAAATTCTCATCATGTTATAAGGAAACTGAGGGTGAACTTATTGACAAAAAGGCAAACCAGAAAGATGGAAATCTGCCTTTGAATGTAGTCATGTTCCTACAATAACTTTGCTTTCTGAGGAGGAAACAAGAAGTAAGTTTAACAGTACTAAAACATCTTACTTAGGAAAAGAATTGTGAAAAGTGGTTCTTTCATATTTCTTATTATAGCATGCTACACAATAAATTTGATCAACATTTTAAAATGTTAAAATAAAAAAGAAAATTCCGATTAACATAAATTACTAAATTACTTAGATTATACTTTGTTCAAAATTTGTTTTGATTCAGAATAAAATGAATCCTCAAAAATTTATGTTCTTTTAAATAAAATCATCTTCTTCAGAGCTGTGGTGGTCTATATGTGGTTTCTAACACAACATTTCTGAAGAAGGTGGAAAA
This sequence comes from Anarhynchus alexandrinus, assembly GCA_008711295.1. NCBI lineage: Eukaryota > Metazoa > Chordata > Aves > Charadriiformes > Charadriidae > Anarhynchus > Anarhynchus alexandrinus. The sequence continues at coordinate 72,097 of VUYV01000470.1, forward strand.
TCTTGATTCAAAAAAATAAAGTTCATTGTTAGTTTCTTTAGCAAAAGCAAAATTGTTATTCTTTCAAAGATGTATAGCAAGATTTTTCTGAGGAGAATTTTTAAGGTGTTGCACTTCTATGAACTTATAAATTGCCATTGAAATACAAATACTGTTGTACATTTTGGGGTCAGTGACTGTCTGATATTGAGTATTACCCTGCCTAAAACAAAGAAGCTTTAGTGTTGATTGGTTGCTAGACATTGATTTAATAACAATATTGTTATTAAATGCCACCTTCTTTTAGTTAAGGAGCTTATGTCTTTAACACTGATCATCAAAAACTACCTGAGGTGAAGAAATACGATAACAGTCATTTTGCAAAGGAGAATGGAAGGTCATCCAGGGAATTTTGTTCCAGAGAAGTGGAGTGAACACAAAACTCCCCAGTCCCAAGATATACATTAGTTTATGTAATTTTCTAGGTATTAACTGAGTATTTTGACCTGGGAATCAATCTGAGCTAAGTGTCTGGGAATGTAAAAATACATGGGATGTTTTGGATACGCTCACCCACGTTTCTGGTCTATAGTGGCTGTCTTGAAAAATCTGAAATAAAAGCCATATTAAAACTCTTAGGAGAAGTGTTATATATTGCATTTGTTTTTATTAAGATTTTTTCCTATGATTTTATGGAATATTTCTACATCTTCATTGCAGCAAATGATAAATGAAGAAAATACTTAGAAACTCGAACCTAAAAAAACAAGTACTTTGAAAAGTTCTAAGTCAGTGAAGCTGTTCAAAGTGTTACAAGTCTTATGGCTCCAATTCAGGAAATCCTTAACAAAGTGCTTTCCAGAATAAGACTATGTATTACATGCAGAACCAAGGCCTACAGGTAGACGAGAATTTAAAATGCTAGGAAACAAAAAAACTCAGTCCTCTCAAAGTGTAAGCAAAGACCGTTTCTTCAAACATATGTGGGATGTGGCAGATATCAAAATGATTGATGGATGTGTCAATTATGACCGCAAGTCTCATTTGACAGGAGCCCTGTCTTCAGTAGAAATTATTTCACTCCTTTTGCTACATAATTTATAGTTCGCTCCTTAATGATAGTCTTGGAAGACATCCTGAATAGAAAAAACAGACTGGCAAATACAGGAGATTTAGTGGATATCTTAATTTCTTGGGAGCAAAAGTTGGATTTGCTTAGTCCTTTTTGACAGTGACATTTTTCTGAGTGATAATGGAAAAATAACATTGGTGTGACATGTGCATTCATTGTAACCATTTTCTTTTTATTGTATGTGGAAGATGCTATCAACCACAATCAAACTGCAAGTTTACTAGAGACAATGAGGTCGTAGTGGATACAAACTTGGGCCAAGACAAGGCCCTGTGATGGCCAGGGCCATGTAACCTACTGAACTGCCAGATCAGCAAGGATAAACTATTCCTGGCACCACAGCTGGGAATGATTAAACTGGAATTTGCTAACAATATTGCTTTTCTTGGTAAATATCAACAGAAGCCCTCACTGTTAGCCATTTTGATATGCTTTATATGGTGTTACAAGGAGTTAGAGAGCTGGTACTGGAAACAACCTTGCCTCTCAGACGTCCAGCCCAAGGGAGAGATGGCGGCTGCTGCTAGGGATGTTTTATGTATCATTAGAAATGTGCCGCTCATCTCATTAAGTGCATTCAGATTGTTTTTTGTTGATTAAAACTAGACATCCAAGTTAATATCTGACTCATTATCACTGCAGAAATAAGATCATGCACAATGGTTTTGTCACCAGGGTCACAGTTAACCGGTGAGAGAGTGACCTGCTCAAGCAATTGTACCCAGGAACTCTCTGCAATCATTACACAGCATGTTTTATCAGAGTGGTTGAGTGCAGTTGATTCAGACCTTTTCAAAACATCATAGACCTAAGCCTGTAATACAATACAACTATTTTCACTCAACCTACCTCCCCCCTCCCCTCCAATTTTGAAGAATGTATATAATTAAACTTAAGAAATAGAATTAACTATTACAGGAGTACCTGCGGAAAAGGATTCTTGTTCTTACCCTTTTGATAAACAGAAGTCGGCAATTTACCAGTAATAATTGAATCTGCTCCATTAAGTGGACAAAGACATTGCTGAAAGTAGAACACACCCTTCACCTCCTCCCCAGTTTCATTTGGTGGTTTTTATAATTTTTGTAAAAATATCGCCAAAACACATGTCACCATTTCTACATTCAGGCACATGTAATAATATTCTCTTCATTCTCTGCATATGTTTTTTAAGAAATTACTTTTGTCACTTGATTCTATGTGATTGATGATGTGGGAAAATGTGTCCACATACAAGGCTCCTGTGCAGTTAAAACCTGAAGGAACATTTAGCACCTCCCAATATGGATAAAGGTTGCTGTTGATGACCTTCAGTGATTTTTCAGTATGTTGATTTCTATCTAACACTTGTCAAAATGGTTGACTGCTGGATCAAGATGGACTTTCTTCTGGGAATTAAAAATCTCAAAGCTTATTCTTGACTGATTGTTAACATTAATAAGCCTCTATTTCATTTTTCTACTGATGTTACTCCCTTGGTGTTCCTACAGTTTCTGGCTCTCTTAGTGTAAGCTCTGTGATATGTTCATCCAGGAATAATCTGCACATCCAAGTGATACAGACCTCAGGGGCAGGAACAAGTTCCCCTTTTGCTCACAAAAAATACAGCTTTTGGGTTGTGATATAAATGTCTTGAAAGACTGTCAAATTACAGCATTCAGCAATGGGTTAGACTATGATAAACCAGATAAGAGGATTAATAGATTGAATGTTCTTTGTGTGTACAGTACAGCAGAGCCATTTCATTTTCAAGAAAATGTGAAGAAACTCATATTGTAAGTGGGAAAAGTAAAGAAAGAATATATTGAGATCTTTACCACACTGACTTATCTGCTGTCAAAATACAAGAAAATTTAGGTACAGATAGGAAGATTGGTTCTTAATACTCTTCATGGATATTTAATTTTGATAATATCATGTGCAGTCTTTCTAACAGTAAACTGCCATGTTCTCTTGCTTTCTTTCATTCTTTCAGCAGCTGATATAACCCAGAAGCTTTTTGCTTTACCAATGCTTATACTTTGAAACTCTCATGCATATTTGACTAATATTTTAACCTCCCTAGAAAGTTTATCTAAATTTCATTTTATATGCCATATAACATTTAACAGTTTTTTGACTGCTTTTGCATGCACAATATCCTGTATGGTTAGTTTCCATAAAGTAAGACAAAAAGTTAAGAGTTGGTAGGATGAGGTAGAGGCAGACTTTAGGGAATGGTTATGCTTTACTCTTAACCAACTCAAATTATTAAGTTCCTCAGTGGTGTCATAAATAATGCCAGGTTATTTAACAAGACATATCATCTAGTGATGAAAGAACATGGACTGGTGTATTTATACTTTTCTTAGGCTGGGGTTTGCGATTCAAATATTCATCATTTTCTTCCCAAAGGCCATCTTGCAATATCATAGACCATAAGGGATTATTAGTTGTGATAATATGTAAGCTCTCAAATATTTTCCCTGTTAAGTCCCTGTTAAACTGCCCGTTTTAGTTTTATGTCCTTTCTGTCTAAGAAAAATATTCCATCTTCCTGGTTGTGCAGTTGGCCATATGTCTCTTTTGTCACAGAACTGGAGTTTACTTCCAGTAACAGATTGGGCAAACATGGAAAAAACACCCATTATACTCAAAAGCTTTTGGTATCTGGTTGAAGAGAGCATAACTGTCCAAATCTAAGAGCCAAATTGCACCTTGCCTCCCCACAAACCACATTAGATTTGCACTTTCTCCCTGCGAGCTGTATATGGAAGCAAATGGACAGCTGGTGAGGATTTTCTTTCTTTTTACTCATTACTGTCTAAGGGCCAGAATAGCATGTTGTTCAAGTTCCAAAAATGTAAGCTAGTACATGGGCTGGCATGCTGAGGTAAGCACTAAAACATTTGACCAGCTTGTTACTGCCTTCTCAGAGATCTAGGCAACCAGTTTCTGTCTGGGTCACGACAATGATTATATTTCTAAGCTCTGTACAGGCCTTTCTACAAATAATGATGTCCTCCTGAGAGAAGCTCTGAGTTCTTTTTGTGGGTCAGGTTTCTGACAGCCAGCTTGCTGCGCTCCACAGGTTTGCACCTCTTCTTCTCTGCGTTGTGCTTTCTGTAATAAATCCTGATTCTAAGCCATAAGGAAAATACATAATGAAAATTCCCCTGGGTGAAATGGAGGTGAATCTGTGGGTTAAAAGTCCCAGATCATGAACAATTATGGATTTGTTGGGCATGAAATTCTATGGACCATTAAACATTTCCAAAGTTTCTGGGTTTCGTGTGCAAGCTTTTGTTATTCACTGTCAAATCCATTTCTATCTATCTCTGGATTACTTGCCTTAGGATGAAATTGATGTGATAATCTTAGGTCCTGCTGACAGTAAAGATGCATTTGGTAACAGAAGTGTTCATAAAAATTGTCTTAAAATTCCAGATAAATTTTTCCTTTAAACATACCTTCCTCTACCATTGCCTGTATATGATGAAGAGATGAGTCATAAAAACATATCTTACCTATGTGGAAGATAGTAAAAGTAGTAATTATCATCTAAGAATCTTCATAGAAACAAATATTAGTAACAACCAGTCCTTATTGACAGCTGAATAAATGTTTACGTTTAGCCTGGCCCCAAGTTTTGGACTTCAGGGAGAGAACGTGTATATATTTATGACTCTTTTTTCTTACACTGATTTGAACAAAATTATATTATTTACATGGTTTTTATCTTTAAGTTGTAGATATAAATGTTTTATTACTATGAGAGGCTGTTAAAACCTCTGTAAAGCATTTTCTTTTAGGAGGTCACACAAAGCTGAAAAATTTGATGTGGAATTTTACCAAATTCTCTAGTTACTACCTTAAGAATATACCTGGTTACATTTGAACTTGAAAAAAGAGATATATAATTAGATTTGCATTCAAACAAAGAAATTACTTTCACCAGTATCACAAAATGTCAAACCTGTTCTTGTAACAAGTCGGTCCTCAAACTTTCTAGATGAATGTATTTTTGCTGCTTCTAGCTCTGCAAGTTTTCGTTTTCCTTCCATGGGATTTTTGTGCTGTCTGCTATAACACAGCATTTCTTGCAGCTTTTCTTGCATTTAGTTTCTGCATACGGTTCAGTGTGAGCCCACTGGCAGTGCATAAATGAGATTCAGGCCCATGTGACACTGTCTCGTTTGCTGTGCTTTTGCAGGAAGAGCTGAAGAATTAATGTGAAAGCAGCAAGCGGTACCCAGGCAGCTCACCAGGATGCTGTTGCTGTTTCTGGGGAGCAGAAGAAAAGAGGAAGTAGCATCAAGGGAAGCATTAAAAGATCTCCTTTGTCTGACAACACCCTCTTAGCTTGTCTCTTTTGGAAAGGTGGAAGCTAAAGTTGCATATGGGCCAGTCCTTTACCACTCAATATGGGGTAGCTCAGTTAGCTTAGATTTTTTTTTCAGTAAACTTTTCTTCCACGTAGTTTAAGCTGCTTCTGCTGTCTGTTTCATGTTGAATTTCTTTATTATTTTAGTAGTATTTCATTTCATTGCTGATGCTAATGTGATGTCTTATTTCTTGATGGTATTACCAATAGCGATCTTCCGTATACTCCTTTTCTTTTTTCCTCTAGGTTGATCTCAATGTTTAAAATTTATTGGAATTGTTGTTACTAATTTTTCTTCTTGCTCTAACTTACTGAAAATACTAATTACGCACATGTATACATACATGTACACCACAGGGAATATACACTACGTACAATATAAGAATGTCCATATTGAAGAGACAGTTCATCATGATACACCATGTTTTTTCTTGGTTTCACAACTTTGGTAAGTAGCAGCAAGACTTTGAAAATTCCCTGTTTTTTCCTTCATCTTTTAAGGGTCAACAGTTTCAGTTATGGCAAATGAAGTGTACTGGTTTTGTATTTATCTGCCTGAAGGTCTTAGTCATCCCACATGTAAAATGAAAATAAAGGGAGAATTTAATGAACTGTATTGATTTTGTCATTGTGAGATCTCTGGTGGGTGTATTTCACACACGTACCTTCTAAAAAGCCATAAAGTAATTAATACTACTTCTAAGTGCTTTACAGGCATATCTCTCCCTTCGTTTCTAAGATAAGTTCCCCAGAGCCTTCATGACTCATCTGGCTCCTGCCTCTTAAAAAGACAAAGGCAAAGTTAGTAAGTATATATCTATACATATTTATTTCTGGAGCATGGAGTTTATTGATATGACATCTTCAAATTTTGGTCACAGCCAAACATGTTTAGGAATAAAAATTGTAACGAGTTTCAACATGATTGTGGGTTTTTATTTTGAGAGAGAAATAGATAAAAACTAGTGATGCCACTAAGAAGGGTGGCATATATTGTGAAAATTGTCTGGTTCTGATTAAAAAATTTACTTTAACTGATTTTTTTCAGTGAAAAAAATGAAACAATTTGATTTCCCACCCTCCCAAACTGGAGAAGTTTCTACTCAAGATAAATGTCTTCAGATAACCTCCATTTTCAAAGCTGAATAGGAAATGTCAATGATGCAACTGTATAAACACATTGCTGAAAAATAGATTCCATTTCTGCGATGCACATTCATTATGTGATAATAGAATAATAGAAAAAAATGAAAATGAAAGTTCAAAAGAAAAAAATTATAAAAAGTCCTTTTTTCCATTTACATTGGCTCCTTCAGGTTTGTCAGTCCTGAATAGTTATGTACTCTTTTGTGAGTCTGTGTCTCAGGGTCTGGAAAAAGAAAAGCTTTGGCATTTCTTGTGCTCAGAACTCTTTTTTTTTGGTAGGTTTTTATATTTACAAACTGAGTAACTTCTATCTATAACTAGAAAATGAAATAGAAGTTCATAGCATTATGCTATTGCTCAAATAGATCATAGTAAGACAATGTTTTTGTGAAAACTGACTTAAGAAATTTAAATCTTTCTGTATGTTGTGAAAATTATCAATTTTTCCCTTCCGTTGTTGTACTGGAGCAGTGTTTTGGCTTTGCAAGGTAGATTCTCCACAGTGATATATAACTGAGCAGAAATTTTCAGAACTCTGACACTAACTATAACTATGCAGCCTTGTCAAAAACAAGGCTGTTGTGACTTTGGATTCTCTGCCTTATTCCTGAATATGATAATTACCTCTCTGATTTCATACCAATATAGGGCCTATAGTTTGCTTTCAAATCTCTGTATGTTGATCCCAGCTACGGATATAGCATTGTCCTGAAAGGACATACCAACATTTAGATAAAACCTAAACTAAAAAGTTAATGAATGGATATTTTAATCAGGGGGTTTTGAAAACTGTAGTGCCTTTGGCATCAACAGGCAGGGGAGACCCAGAAAAGCCTGTATAACAATTGTTAAAGTCTTTATTTTCCTCCTGTATAGCAATTGTTGGAGTCTTCACTTTCCAGCTACAAAAGATGGGTTGGTTGCTGTAGAATTGTATTTCAAATGTAATGCAATATAAGTGTTTTAGGAGCTTACCTTTGTAACAAACATGGTGCTATGTTTTATTGAGTTAAAAAATTAAATGTAGAAAATAGCTGCACGATTGTAGTGCAAAACCATGTAACCAAGAGATTCAATTATACCTCAAAAGCTTTGCCAAATGTCGATTATTAAAAATAACTGAACAGATATGATTGAGATTTAAGGGAATGAGCAGAAACCATCTTCCAACTTCTCTGCAACCTTTTAAGACTCTGATTCCCATGTCTCAAAACATTTGAGGGTTGGATTATTTTAATCCTGCAACATTACCACTGAAGATGGCAGCTTTCAACCTTTCATTTAAACAAATACCCATATGTGCTGCAAGTGAGAGCATCTGGGGTTCCTATTTGTTGATATTCAACCTGATAAGTCATTCAAGAAAGATCAATTTGGAAAAGGACACCTGCAAAAAACACTACAAAGATAAACAGGTGATTGGAGAGCCTGACTTAGGTTAATAAAAATGTTTGGCCTGTTTAGTCTGTAAAGAGGAGAGGGGTGTCTATTGTTCTTTATCAATGAACTTTATCATCAAGTCAATAAACACCAGCGAAAGCAAAGAGCTATTGAATTTTAAGGAAGATTTTGGGAAAATAATAAATGAGTATAAAAGGACTATGAAGAAATTTAAGGAAGATATTACAGAAAGGTTTCTAACCATTAAGGAACTGATGTTCTGAATAAAGCCTTCTAACAAGAATAATTGGAAAAATTTAATTTGTTATGAGAAGGAACTACTGCTATTTGTAATCAGCAGTTCCACTGTTGCCTGCAGTTTCCAAGCACTGTAATCATGAGTCAGAATTTCTTGTCTAGCTCTGTACCCACCTTCTCCTTGGTGTGACACAGAAAATGTGCAGTATATATGTACTGTGAGCCCCACTCACATGCAGGTCTCAGACCTTCACCTAAATCATTGGGAAGGATTTGTAGATGCAGGGAAACTTGAGGATATCATGCATTTTCATGTAGTAGGAGTCACTGTTTCTCAGACTTTGTACAGAAATACATACAGTTTTAGAGTAACACACACCTATATCTTACTGATCAATTCTATAGCTGATAAACTAGTATGTTCACACCAAAAACACTTTCAAGGTTCATAATTTTCATCTTGCAAGGGGAAATTACTTAAAACAATTCTTGTTCTGCTGGATATAACATACAGTTTAGCCCATAGACTCGTGTTATCTTTGCCATCAAAAATCTGAGGATATCTGTAGTAAGTCCCTTTTTCTCATAAAGAAATATAGAGGACAAATCAGCCTGTCACCTAAAAGCTCCCAGCTCTGCAAAAAAGAGGTGGAAATTACACATAACATTCTTTCCATAGGGAAGCTTCACAGGCACACTGCTGCAAAGAAAGAACTAAGCAATGTGTGAATTCAGGTTTGCAGACAAAACTGCACAGCCAAAGCCAAGGGCTCTTGAAGCCTAATATTTTCCTCTCCCTCAGAAATGTCTTATAATTCAAATATTGCAGCAGTGACATGCTGAAATATCTTCTATAAAAGGTATTAAAGATAAGATTGAAACTAATGTCTGAGCAGCTATTTAATATTCATAAAGATGAAATTATCAGGAAGTACCAAATGACAAAATAAAGATCTCCCAGAACTGAACACTGAAGAAAGGAGGTACAGCTGAATGTAAGAAATGACAAGATAAAATATTTCTGTCAGTGCTAGAAAAAAGTTTATATACAGGATGACCTTACAGCATGTGACACTATCTATAGAAATACAAGCATCGAAGAGAAAGCCCCATAGCTTTCAAATCCTGGGAGATTGCATATGGAACAAATATTTCTACCATGAATAATTTAACAAATGCTAACCAAAATTAGCTTCACTGACCTTATAACACCTATTGTGATCACTTGGATTAACAGCATAAGAAAGGAAATGCATACAACAACAGAGAGTGATTTATTAATTAAACTTAATGAAAACAGTGACTGCTGGGTAGGAATGAACCAAAGGAAAAACCAGGATGTTTTGAATTAGTGACAGAGGTGAAATGACTGTTAAGCTGGAAATCAAAAGGGTAAAGATGCAATGGAAAACTAAAAACTCTGTAACAGTAAATCTTTAAATAAACAACCTGGAAATCACCTGGGAAATGAATAAGAATAAATCAGGATCAGATCTTTTTTTGTATGTCGTATGTCACAAAATCAAGGAACAAAATTGTAAGTGTTGGCACAGAGGCACAAGAAGACACTTAGGAGAGTGATGATTGGCTTTTTCCTTAAAATAACACTCAAGATTACAAACCAAGCATGTAGCATAATTAAATTATTGGAGAAAACAGAACAGAACATGAATTAAGGAAAATCATATGGGGTATCAAATCCTTTGTAACTATGCATTTAAAATATGAAGTTTTAGAAGTCTGTTCTTATTTCTCCTTGTTTAGGTGGAAGTTCTTCAACTGACTCTGGAGAAGGATCACTTTCCTGTGTCAAAAGCACTGACATACAATTTCAGGCATCCTGCATGTAGGTTTCCTCTTTGTTAGTAGGCCAATACAAGCCCATGTCAGACTGTTAGGCAGAAGCTGGAAGATGAAGAGCTGCAACAGCCCAAGTAATTCTTGAGAGAATAACTTACTGTGTCCAGTGCCAGTCATGTACTTTGGGTCATTTGAAATAGAGATTCCCTCAAGGCTTGTCATCTCTTTGCGTTACGATTCCAACAGAGCACAGCAAGAGCAATTTAATTACATTCAGAGACTCAAGTAAAATTAAGTGTATAGAATGCCAGTGCAACATGACCCAGACAAAGTTAAACCTCCATGTAGCATATGCAGGACTGGCTCTCCGGTGCTGATCTCAGTGCACAGAGCCAGTGTGTAATCTGGGTCTTGCTGCATGCCTTTCTGTTGCTTCCTACTCATAACAGCACTGAACTTCCTTTTCAGCTTACCAGGAGACTGAGGCCTTTGCTTCCAGGAGAGCCCTGCTTCTGACTTTGTCACACTTTTAAGTGTGATTTGAAGCTTAGCGCACTGTGTCTGGAGGTAGGCTGCAAGTGAAGCTGCTGCTCGTGCATAGGAATACCAGTATCATGTAAAGAAACCAGTGAGAAAACAGGGACAGAGCTTGGCAAAGATCACATGATGTTTAAACTAGAATTGTGCATTTATATCTTCCAAATGAACAATGTAATAATTAAATTGGGACCACTAATGCAAAAATTGTACACCTACAGTTCTCCCTAGATCCACAATAAAAAGGTCTGAATTGGTATTCAGTGTTCAAATCTCTCTGCAAGGTCCTTTGGCTATTTCTCGATGCTTTTTTTGAGTGCTTCAAGTAAACTTTTTGGATATGTGTACTATTAAGAGCTAGACTGGTCCTTAAGTCCCCAGACCAAGCAAGGGGAAGTGTCACTTAAATGTGCTGGCTCCTGGGGCTGATTTGATGATGAGTTAGTTCCTCTAACTGCTTAGTACTGCTTTTCAAGACAACTTTTTCTTTGATGATTTGTTTTCATCTTAATTTTTAAAATATTTAATTAAAAAATTCAAAATGCATGTTAATAAAGCTCTGAATATTGAGACAACTGTTTAATTGCTATATTTGTCTGTGAGAAAGGTATGACTTGTTAGAATGAAAATTTGCATTCAATGATGAATATATCCAGTATTGTAGAACAAAGGTAAAAAGATTCATACAGAAATTAAATCCTTGAGAGAAACTAATATATGTTTTTTTATAATAGAGATGTCTGGAAGACTAGAGAAGTCTAAAAAGAAAAGATGCAGAAATCAGACAATGAAAAGTCGGGTAAAATAAGAAAATATGACTGAAAATTGGATTAACAATAACAACTACTTTGCTGTTTTAAAAATTTCCCTGAAGATTAACTAGAGCTAATATTTGATCTGGCTAGGAACTGAAAAAAACCTATTAACTAAGTTATTTTCAGACAAATAATATTTATGTTCACTTTAGGATCCATTTCTGCCACAAGACTGTTGTAAAGGGGACTTGAAGTAAAACACACAAGTAGTCCTGCAGTGTTTTCTGAGTACTGTAACATGTCTATTATGCAAGGAAGGAAGACAAAGGAAAAGTTAGAAAATAAATATAGCAGGGAAAGGAAAACAAAATGGACTAAAGATTTTTCTATATATGTAATCTATCATGAGATACTTACTAAGTCTATGCACTCTAAGCCTCTGTTGATCCTAGCAAAGTCTTAAATTCACCTGAAAAGATCTCAATTTGTTCACGGTGAAAGGCCTTATAAAACTTAGGTCTTAAACCGAAGGCTTAAATACTAGCTAAACTTTATATGGCTTTATGCTTTTTACAAGAAATTCATTCAAAGTCTCTACAAATGAGGTGACAAACATTTCATACTTCAGTCTCATTAATACAGTAAACTGGTACCCTGGGAGCAGGCTAAGAGAGTAGTAGAAATGTAAAAATGGTAGAAGGGACTACAGGCTTCAGGAAGAGAAATTATTACTCTGCTTTCCTATTTTAAATCAGGTGTTAGCTTAGGTATTAAACACTATTGGAAATTTTGCCATTTCTCAGATTAGCAATACCTCCAAATATCATATATTAGAAGTTATGACTGCAGAACTTCCTTGCACTAACCTACAAGTAAGAGTTCAGTTAGGCAAAATCTAGAATCTCTTCATACCACTTGTGTCCAAAACACTTTTCTCAGTTGTGGGCTCAGATGTCTCTTGAGAGGTACTAATGCTATCTCCATAGCATTTTGCTGAGAGATATGGACAGAAAAACACTGAGGAAAGGATTGCACGAGAGCCCCTACAAAATGAAGACACCAGAGGAATTATATCTCCTAGGGGTGAACAACAGGTAACATCCTTTCTCTTACACCATGCATAATATCTTTTTCTTTTTCCTAAAGTTCTTCAACCGCAGTCTCCTACCTAGGAACACTTAGTAAGAACTACATTTTCTTCTCTGTTCATTTAACATCACCACCAGTAGACTAAGCCCTTCACTTAGCATCCATGTACAGGGAGGAAAAAAGCCACATTATTCCTGGTGTAGAATTCTCTGTAATACATGCTATATCCTTTGCACTGCCCCCTCCTGCTGCCTCTGAACCAAGAACCAAAGGCTCAGCTCTGACACTGCACAGATCCATAACCTTGAATCAAAGAGCTGTGAGGAAGTTCATGGAGGGATAAGAAATCAGAGAAATTAGACTGTTGAGATGAATTTGTTCGCAGATCAAGGAGTTAAAGGAAAGATTCCCCCATGGGAATGTATCTATGGGACAAAAGCTGGGACCCTGGCTGGGGCTGGTTTATTGGGTCATCACATCAAGTTATCAACATCACCTATGCTGATGAGCGGGTGGAAAATTACATCTCAGCAACACAGACGAGCTAACTCACAGAAGCTGCAGACACCAGCCCTTTCCCACTTAATTGGTGTTCCCTGGCCAACAAAGACTCTTCAGGTGCTGTGTCAGAGGAGGTGAGTACACTAAGGCTAAGCCTAACAGATTGCTAAATCCTAGCCATCTTTGTATGTTAGCCAGTAAATAATTGCTTGGTACTTTTCCTTTCTGTATATTCTGCTTTCAGAGTCTCTTTGCACCCAGCTGAAGAAGCCTGAACAAACTGATGCAGAAGAGAAGAGCTGTCACTGGAAAGCTTCCTTGTGACCTGTCACTTTTATTGCACTTGTGAAAAAAAACCAAACCAAAACAAAACAGCTATAGTTCAGCTATATCTGTACTCCTGAAACACTAAAGTATATTTGCAACTGGGTGGAAGATGGCAGATGTTTAATACCTCCTATGACTTGCATCAGCGAGCCCATTTGGAGAGGAAGTGAAGAAGATTATTACATCCAGTTGGAGCTTCAAGGAGAACTTGTAATAAGGAGAACTTATAATTTATAAAGCATAAAGTAAGTAGCCTCATCAGAATTTGCTCAAGAGGATACAGTAGTTAATAAAACTTTTATTCTTTTGAAGAGTGCCAATTTTTTTCCCATTTATTTTCCCTACTTTACATAAGAGGGTTTCTGTTTTGAGATTTAAGATTGATTATAAGATGCTCAGAAGTACTGAGACAAAGAAGAATGCAATCATGTTATTGATCCAGAAAACAAACAAAATACTTTATCTGTTATCATCATCTTATTTTCTTAGCATCACAACAGAAAAAAAACCCACTCAGAAAGAACAGACAAAAAGTCTCTGAAATTTTAGCAACAGCCTCCCCCCCCTCCCCCGCAATTTCTTGTTCGTTTGGGGGGGGGGGGTGAGAAAAACTAGGGTTTGAAACAATGCTTAACTTCACATTTCAATCTATGCTATATTAAACTACTCAAAAGAAAAGTAGCTTAAATGTTTGGCTAAGCTAGTTATTAGGAATATATCCCACCTTATGATGAAACTCAATTGTGGTTAATGAAATGTAAATATTTACCTGTACCATCACTCACATAGTAAAATTCTACCTATTGAAATTCCCCTGCATCAGGTGGTGAGTACCGTTTCTTACAGGCTATAAAACATCTCAGGTCTAGCTGAGACGGAAAAATCTGACATATATAACTTTGTTGATTTTATTTCAGCACAGTAACAAATAAAAGCAGAAAGGTAGATAAAAAGAAGGAAAAGCAGTATATTATTTACAAAGTTTTTATGCAAAAGCGAGGCCCATATATTCTCCTTTTTCAAACCTGCCTTGCTTATTTCTAAAAAAAAAAAATAAATCCCTTCTTTAGAGTTACTGTAGATCTAATAGCTGACTGTTCTTTTCCTAGGAAAATTATGACTGTCATTTTTTCATTTGAGAAACTTACTGTCTTCTTTTGTTCCCTTGAACACAGTAACTTACTCAATCTTTAAATATAACCCCTTTGAAAACTCTGCTATTATACTGTATATGCTAAGTAAACAACAATGCTTCATGAAAAGCACTTTACATGTTCCAAGTGCTATGTAAACATTGACTACTGAAACTATAGATATTAGAACTGGAAGGAGCACTCTGGAATATTTTTTTTCCCCATATCTCTATTCTTCAATTAGGTGACATTTTAACCTATTTAGAAAACTTGTCTCTGTCTGACATCAGTCTCTGCAGCCTCTCAAAATGAACCAACCTAATACAGAATAATAATCTGTTTAACAAGTAACCTTGTTACATGGATACCATATTTTCCTTCAACAAGCTTGCTCCTTTAAGAGGCAGTTGCCGAGGACATTATGGAATAGATTTGCAGCTGGGAGGCAGGAGGTTGCATTTGACTCAGAACAATGAAAAGTTAGGTTTTTAAACAGATTACATGTTATAATTTGTACTGTATACCTATTGAGGGCTTTTCACACATTTTTGTAACGTAATGATACATCTTTCACTTGATGTATGAATTCCTTTGTTAAGCTAAAGATATTTTTTGTGGTAAAAAGTAGTTGAGAAAAAAGAGTTTCTTTGGATTTCTCTTTGTTATTTTCTTTTCACTCCATAAATGCCATTCAACCACTTCTGAGGACTTGTCAATGACACTTTGGATGACAAATCAGGAAAATTCTTTCACTGACATCCTCTCTTTCCTCAACAGATCTAATATATAGTTGATTTTGACTTCTCCATGCATTGAATTTCTTGTCTACAATTTACAATCTACTACAGTTCAGGTATAATTTATACACACACAGAGTAAAGTGGAATCACTTACAAGTATATGAATTAAGCATGTCCACAGGGGCTTTTGATTGCCTCTGAAGTCTGTTCAAATAGTCTTCAGATTGGATAGAAGGATGGGACAGGGTAAACCTGGCTGCTATCTTTAGACTGACTTCACAGCGCTACCTGCTCCTGTTCCAGTCCGCACAGCTGCAAGAGGAGTAACATCTTCCCTCTTAAGGAAGCAGAACTTGCTGCAATCACATTACCTTTCTTTCTGCTTTCTCATATAAGTGTCAAAATGTTGATTTTTATTTTTTTTTATGATCCTGTATAACTAGACCATTGTTTTCAGGTTTAAATGTTGAAATATATCTTCAAGCCTGCATAGGCCACAACTGCAGTTTCTAAGCACTAGCACAAACCAATTTGTCTGAAAAATATTCTAAGGTGAAGTGGCATTATTTTTAGAAATCAGGTCAGTGGATAATTATGGAGGAGAAAAAGCCAGTCTCATCCACGTTAGCTTACTTCAGATGTTTTCCTAGAGCTGGCTGCAAAATCTTTAAAATGCTAATAGGAATTCAACACTTCAATAAATAAATAAAATGAAAAAATGAAATATCAAAGGGAAGGAAGAGTGAGCTCTTTTGCTTCAAGGGATTTTATATTTTAGTATTTTCCATTGTGATAGGTAATTCTCTAATCTTTTGTACCAGCATCCAAATTACTTTTCTTACACACTTATATGTTNTTTTCTTTAACCGAGGAAATCCACACACCTTCACTGAGTACAGAATCTGACAATCTGTCTTGAAAACATTAATATATAGCCCAGCATTGAAGAACAAGAAAAAAATGGTTTCTTGGGATGAGATTGTTAGTTGAAGGGTTGTAGTACCCCTTGCCCCTTTTAAGGTTCAAAAGCAATCTATGTCTCTATTTCCTGTTTGATCAGCTATAATAATCATATGTAGATGAGGAGCTGATATGGTTTCAATAGTCTTTGAATATATTGCCAGCAGAACCGTTGTTGTGTATGATGCAAACATAGGGGGTTTTTTTATTTTTTTTAAACAAAACCACACATATATATGTGTATATCTATATGTATGTATGTATGTATTTCCAGGTGAATACACAAATCTCACAAGCTGTGTTGCATTGGAACCTTGCACCTGCCCACTAGTGCACCACTTTAAGGGGATACTGCTGTGTGGAGTACCCCTCACAGTCAGGCACTGTGCTTGGATAATGCAGATCAGCTCCTGAAGTATACGTCTTTGGAGTTATCCCCACTGAGAGATTTCTATGTGTCACTGAATAACACAATGCCAGTTGATTTTTGTATTCTAAAAGCTTAATAAAATGTTATTCTCTTTTAATCTTTACATATCCTTGAAGAATAAAGACATTAGGTTGCATCCTTGTGAATTTAAAACAATTTTACATTACTCTGGCAGACTAAGAAGACATTAAAGAGGAGGCAGATGAAATCCAGATTGCCTTTATACTTCCATAACAAAATGAAGTACCTGTGGCCTTAATGAGATTCTGAGCCTTCTTTTTTCTAATGTGATGGTGTGAAAATTAAAAATGCCCTGTGTGTGCCCGGAAAAGCCTTCTAGGAAGTGGACTGAGTTCACCGGCATATTAACAAGAGTAAATGAACAACCATGTTCCCATCATCTGCTTCATCTTTCTTCCCTTTGGCTAGCTGCCCAAGGTTTTTCACCTTACTAACCTGATTCCCCTTAAAAGCATGTTGAACTAAATGGAAATTTAAGGAGAAGGCTCAAAGTGAAGGCAATCATTAACCATTACCCTTTGGCTTAGGAACAAGTATACTCTCTTATCACTCTGCAAGTGACTTCTTGCTGGTTAAGCTATGTCAGAACAAGAAACCATGTAGAAATAGGAAACAAAGGTCAGCAGGAGTAGAGAATATCATATTAAAAAGTCAAAGTTTGAAATTTACATTTAAGATCTCCCTTCAGTCTTGGAAGACACTGGAAATGGAGTCACACTGAAGAGAAACCTTTGGAAATGTGATATTCTTACTTTGTAACATTTGTGTAAACAAACTTTTTTCACAAATATTGCATCCATGGTATCTCCATACCAGCCTTTTCAGAAAAAAATATCACAATATTATTAGTGCAGTCGTTTTAAACTGTGTTTGCAACCCTATGACTTTGTTTGCAATCCCTTGTTTCGATCCTACTTATGGAATTTTAACAGCTTGTTTTTCTCTACACTGTATCTACATTACTCTTTTAGGGTGAAAAAATGTGCTTTTAAAGTAAATCTCAAAGTTGTCACCAGAACCCAGGCTTTGATTTGCATTGCACAGTAGTCGGAGCTGGGTCACTTTTGATGAAACTAAAGAGAAAGATATGGACCAGCTGTTAGTGGGCTTTTTGTCTGAGGGATGAGTGCAATGGTCGTCCAAAATCAATTCCCAGCCTCCTGCCCCTCGTCTGAGTGCACATGTTGGGTCCTCAGCTTTCAAATCTTTCCCTCTGCAGATCTTTCCTGTTGTGCCAGACTACTTGCTAAAACAGACATCAGCTTAGTTATCTCTTGTGAACACCAGGGTTTAAGACTACACGTTCAAAGACACTATTACAGAGAACCAAGCCTGAGGACTATATTTGTTACTGCAGCCTTCCTCCCAAGGAAACATTGGTCGATGGCTTCCTTTACTGCTACATCAAACACTGACCTGAAAGTTGTTTGGATATTAAATTGCCTTCTGGAACAGACAGATTTTATTTTTTTTATCCAGGAGATTAAAAAAGTCAAAATCAAGTAACTGATTTTCTGGTGGTGAGGAAGAGATGTATTATTTCAGAACTGATTAAACTTCCAAAGTCATATCATGTGTAAGGCAGTATAAATCCTGCCAGAGATTCATTGGAGAAACTCTTCTCTGATTGTTTCCAAACTCTGAACAAAAGTTTGGAGACAATACTGAGTGACACTGCAGTAATCACGGAGGAAATGGTTTGTTCAAGACAGGCCAAAGAAAATGCATGATTGTCAGTATGAAAATTTGTTGTTTCTCAGCCCACAGATACCTTTGCAGTAGGTCCATAATGTCTTTTTTGCTTCTGTTGCCTTATATGCAAAACTGGGATAATTAGCCATCTGCTAGGTAGGAATCCCAGCCTAGTTTTAAAATGTGCTCCGAGATCCTTGGGTAGAGGGTGATATGGAAGGTATTACGATGTATGAAAATACTTAAAATTAGAAAATTCACTGCCTACTTTAAATTATGTTTTCTTGTTGATTTTCTTACAGGAATAGATGGAATTAAATCAAAATACCCACTAATTCTAAAGATAGTCAGGATCATAGAGAAATGATAAGAGATATCGTTACCAGTCCCACTCATCTGCTTTCTCCATTTGTTCTACTGCACAGATTACTTCAAAGCATGCAGAATATATTTGGTGTCCCTGTTGAGTGAAAGGGTTAATTGTGTATGAGTGGAAAAAGCAGGTGGTTTATTTCATTTGTGAAAACCCCTTTTCACTCTCAGCTGGAGACACTGAAAAGCGGGAAAAAGGTGTCAGTTTTGCTTTTGGTACAAAAAAAATCTCATTGCTTTTGGCAGTGACCTCAGCTTCCAAGAGGAGGTGTTAGCCTTGCATCATTTCACAGCACTAGCTGATCAGGAATGACATTAACCTAACTTTAGTAGAAGCTCATTTTAGCTCTCTCAGCCAGAAAAGAGTCAAAGTGACATGACACATATGAATGGTACAACAATGGAGAGATTACATTAAAGAAAGAAAAAAAAAGAAAAAGAAAAAGAAAACTGCTAGACGCTCGTGAGGGATCAGGTCAGAAAAAAAAAGAGAGAGAGAGAGAGATATGGAGTATTAACTGCAGCACTGGAAATTGTTTGCCAGCTCCAGTTCTTATCGGAATTGATGTGGCTTGAGACCTTAACACTGTAGTATACAGACACTACCATAGGTCCACAAGTAATTAAAAATTATGACTTACTTCAACACAATACAATAAGCAACATCATACCTTGGCTAGGAATTGTTTTAACAGAACATTTCAAGCTTTTCTCTCTAGGCAAAAGAAAAAGGAGGTACTTTGATGTGGCAGTAGTTTCTTTTGTAAAATGTGAAGCAATTTTTTTTCCTTAATGTATGGTGTATTATTGAAAACTACTTTGATTTTATGGGTTTTTTTCAAGCACATTGAATTTTACACTTTTTCTGATCTTTTGAGTTCAATAGTTGTATGTGTAATAAAATATCCTGAACAAATATTCCAACATTTATATAGTTGTTAGGTTATTACTCATTAAGTAAGACAATTTAAATTACTGTAGTTTGAAATATATACTTATTTCATATTCAAATATATATTTGAATGTGAAATTTTAAAGGAAATATTGAAACAAAACACCATGAATTTTCAAAATTTTATGACCTGAGGAACAAAATACACAACTGCCACCCTTTCCATTCTGAACTGGATTCCCTTTGATGAACAGTGATGCAATAGGCAATGATGTCGCTAAAAACAACACAAAGCAGTGAACTAAAAGATCTATCCTGTATGAATTTCAATGGTGAAATTATATCTGTATATAGGCATGCACTGTTACTGCAAATATATATGTGTTACACATGACTCATTTGCCAGTGTCATTAAAAGTATTACACTGGTATACCACACATCAGGTGGAGGTATAGAGCTGTTTTACCTGTTCACATTGTTCAGTCAAACTCTGTAGGTACCAAGGATCACAGAATCAATAGAGCAAGAGGTGTGCTGAGGAACTTTCTGAGGAGAAAGCTGGGCAGTTGCACAGTGAGGTGACCAAAAATGATTCAAGCCCTCACTGAATATCTGATTCCACAAGGTCTTGCAATTTATTACATGGACCCTTACATTTCTCTAAAGAAAAATATAGGCATGCTTACATCTGTATTTTAGTTGCTTTATACTCTTTACCTTTCCATTTTGCTTTATATTTTAACATAGCCATGTAGTATTTAACTTTGCATTTAAAAAATTTCTTTTTACCAAATTCCTTCTTTAATGCATCGTATTGAAATAGCTGGATTACTACAGTGCATAGAGTACAGTAGAGATAGAGAGCCTCTTGCTTGATATTTAATGAGATAAAGTTTCTATTTCATTACATTAAAGACTGGTGGTAGCACAGATAATGTACCTACTCAGTTAATGCTCTTAACTCATGAATAGCAGCTGTTTCAGCTTTTGCTAATTCCTCTTTTAATCCCATTTCTTCCTTATACAACTTTGGAAAAACCTTTGCATGTAGTCTTCCATTTGTATTAGTATTGTCTTTACATGAGATTTCTTTCTTGTGTAAGAATGCTCTCTCCTTTATTTCTGCAAATAATTACAGGCTCATTACTGCCATTGCCATCTCCTCTGCTTTCATTGCTTTCCCTGAAACCAGCCATTTGTTCAATTTCATTAGCATTAAACAGGACAAAGCTTAAGAGTTTCCATTACCCCAAGTAGGACTAGCACATTACACTCTGTAGGAAGTCAGAGAGGGTGAGTTTCTTTAGCAGAATTTTCCATTAATAAAATGAATATGATAATTCACTGGACAAAGCTGCTGCTGAAAACCTATTCTGTGTACATTGCATAGGCAACAATCACTAGGTAAAGGAATTGTGTAGGTGTAGTGCTTTGCTTTTTCTGAGTAAAGCACTGATTTCAGAATTGCCAAATGTGAGCAGTTGCTGTTGGATTTCAGTGGGAGCTGTCAATAGCAGCAGTGAAAAAATTAAGCCACATCTCGTAGGCTCTTAGTGTTAAGATGGACCTGTGAATGGGCTTTTGCAAGTAGCATTGGACAAATATCACTGGATAGCAAATTCCCTGGAAATGTTTCTTTAGTTGTCCTGCATTTATTGTCAGAATTGAGCTGAATTTAGTTCTGGCTGAAAGAAACCTCTCAAAATAGGAAGACTCGCAAGTTAGAGAAAGTACATTGTTGCAACACTTGGATTTATTATTTTTTTTAAAGGATTCCTTCAACTACTTCAGGTTTGAACAATATTTCAAAAATGAAATGCCTTAACCATGAGACTACAGAAGGTTTTCAGTGTCTCTTACTCTCACAAAGGAAGTAATATATGAATAAAATCTTCACTGATGCTAGAAACACACAGTCCTACCAGGTCAATATATTCCACTAGGTCAAAGAAACAATCTCATTGACCTTTTGAGTAATGAGTGCAAAATAGTACACTTTCTCCAAAGCCATCTTCAAAGAACTATCACTATATAACATATAACTATATAACATGCTTCAGAAGTAGCATGTGTGTTCAAATATATTTATGCAGCGGAAAGAATGGCCAACTTTGAATGACAATTTTCATTGTTTCATTACTGAACTTCCAGGCACAAAGAGCATGGTTAGCAGATTTTCAGCCATTTAGTGATCTCAGCAAATACCACCTCTGCATTTTGCATATCTGAAGCAGTAGAGCTATGTTCATCACAGACACTGTCATTATAAATAAAGAGCTAATTGCAAAATTCAGGTTTTGAGGCAGATTGTAAAAGCCCAGAAATAATGAAAAACCACATAAAATATTTTAGTCTGGGCTCACATCTGACTCTGAGCTAAAACTACCGTGAGGTCCAGTGGTTACTGAGCCACATAAAATAGAATGAACACTGGCATGAAACTCATGGACATCCACAGTGTTTTGTGTGCAACCCTGTGTAAAGTCAGCTCTTGGAAAGCTCTTGTTTGTACAGCTTTGGACAGCTGTCTATGGT
Organism: Anarhynchus alexandrinus; assembly: GCA_008711295.1. Taxonomy (NCBI): domain Eukaryota; kingdom Metazoa; phylum Chordata; class Aves; order Charadriiformes; family Charadriidae; genus Anarhynchus; species Anarhynchus alexandrinus. Next base: position 94,140 of record VUYV01000470.1, read on the forward strand.
TTGTTAGGAGAGATGGCAGTGGCTTTGTTAGGGACGAATTTCCATATATTTGCTTTCCTGTCACTGAGGTCAAAAGGGTTTGTCCTGGCATGAAAAGCTGGCAGAGCAGAAGCAAACTAAAAATTCTATTTGGCAGATTGACTACTGCTTGCTTCTGCTTGTGAATAAAATTCCTGTAACAGACATGATAGTGACTATACACTCAGTATTGTGAGAAAAAATTGAGACAATCTAGGGATAACTCAACTGCATTCATAAACATGAATGGCACAGCAGACTTTTCTTTTTCTTTTCACAATATTTGCCTTATTATAAATGCTCTCAAACAAAACCTATTGCTATTCTATAAAAAACTGGGGGCTAAAAAGCTTTCCCAGCTTTCTGGTGGAGTTTCTTCTTATTCTACACAACTTCATGGAGAACAACAGTTGCTTCCCATTTTGCTCACTTAGCAATATGGATGCTTGACCATCAACACTTCTAAATGAGATTCCCTGTAGAGTTTAATAGGTACAATCCTTAGTCAATTTTAAATGTTACTCCTATGATAGTGGGGTGTCCTTCCCTTGGATGAGGACAAGAAACGAAACTGCAGTTACCTACATTATGGTGCAAAGTGTTAACCGTAAGAGGCATGCCAGAGAGTCTTTTCATTTTTGGTCTTGATGTTCTTGAGAATCATCTCTTTAGTGGTATTTGTAAATATATTATAAAGTTTAATGATCCAGGCTCCGTTGAGAGCTTGTCACTGTGCTGTTTCTCTCAGATAATAAAAGTAAATTAAAGCTAATAGATTTATGATTGCATCTCATGTAAAATGGAAAGCACACCGTATTTAACAGTGCATGTTCTTGCTCTCCTCTGGTATCCTTGTTGGTAAATTGTGACTGCTCCCACCTGGGACAACTTTGGGATTTGCAACTGGAAACAATTCTGGTTTTTCAGTTCACTAGTTCAAACACCACAATCAAATTCATATCACAGATTACAAATTGGCATGTATTTTCACAATCCAAGAAGAAGGAGAGATTTACTATCAGTAGATTGCACATCTCTGCTTCAGCAGTGTAAGATAGCCTCCAGGGGGCCTCAGAAAAGGGCAATAAGTACTACCACCACAAGCTCCTAAGGGTCTGTGAGAGAGAAGTTCATCTCAAAAGCAGAAGTCACAAGCATTCTGCCCTGCAGAAGCTGTTCATTGTGGATGAATTATAGCAATATAACCTTTATCAAGATTCTGTCCTGCCTTGGGTTCACCTGGAACACTATACACTTTGACATCTAGTGTAAATCAGGCAACAAATAAAATCTGCTGTCACTACTTCTTCCTACTGCAATATTTAAATGTTGATGGCTTGGTCTAGATGTTTGGTTTGGTTTCCACTGGTAGATGGCTACTGCTGAAACCGTCCACTCCCACAGTTTGACTACCCTGATTTTTGGAATCTATGAAGTATTCCAAACCCCAAAGATCATGCATTATGCTTTGTACTCTTACAGGAAATAATTGAAGCACATTTAGAGAGTCATTTTATGTACATAGAAGAAAAGTAGAAAGGCAATAAGCTGAATAGGAGAAGGTGTTAACCAGCACAGAGAAACAGAAAAAATATGAGCCAAATATGATTCCACTTGCAGAGAAGTGTACTAAAATAATAGAAGGGGGAAAGAAATATTTTAAGAAGTGATAAGGAATCAGAACTGTTATTCAGCTGAACATTATTCATTGTTTCCCATGAGTTGTGGAGTACTCTTTAATTTATCATCTTAGCCAGAGTATATGACACAACTTAAAAATTTAGAGGAAATGTACTTAGAGACATGTCATTTTATTACTGCTATAAATAGAACATTCATTTGGAAGTTTATAAATATTTCATGGGGTTTGATGGTGTGTTAGAATGAAAATAGAACAAAGCCTTAGGCTCACAGTCAACCCGAAAGGCATCTCTTTGCATTAGCAAAGGCTATTCACCCTGGGGAGATACTCCTTTCAGAAAGCCAGACCGAGAAAGCCTGGCTTTCTGAAGGGTACTGCTGACAGAGGAAATAGTAGAATTTCAATCTTCTCATTGCTTGCAATTGCAGGTGCAAACTGTGTTTACCAACCAGCCTCAGCTCATCATTAATTTTTTGAGACAAAGTCCACCCTTTCTCCTTTCATGAACTCTTCGCAGAGAACAGTGCATAGGCAGTTTGTATCCCCACTGTCACACTATAGCCTGACACAACCCTTAAAAACCAAGGTTCATAAATTATGATATTTGCAAAATATTTGCCGTACTGACCTTTGAATGAATATAGCCTGTACTTAACTCAAGGGTGCTGAATGAGAAGCCATTATAGGGTGAATCCTTCTAAAAAAATATTTTGTATCAAAAGAACCATGCAACAGTCTTTCAAAGCTCCCCTTTCTAAAAGATCTTCCAACAAATGACTCCTTTAAGACAGATGCTGCTGTGCTTTTTACACCCCTATGCCAGAGAAGTTCCTTCTCCCCATTTTTACTAGTTAGCTCATAAAATATTTTAAATTTACAGAGCACAAGATGTAGGGTTTTTTTTTCTTTTTTTCCCCCAACCTTTAAGAAAAGCAGCGAAACCTCATTCTCTTGTCATTTCCTATAACATGGAAAAAGTCTAGTTTCTAATCACTGCAGAGAAATGACTAACCTATTGCAGAAATCTTTTCTGGCCTTTTGATACTTATTATTTTATATCAGCAATGAATAATTCTCAATGTGGCAAGATTCATGTGTGTAGAGGGAGAGAAATGTAATCTTTCACCTCAGACACAGAACCAGCACAGCACTACTTTATTAGTTGTCAACCATATCACCCTTAATTAGATTCAAAGGTCCAAGATATTACTTCATAAGACAATTGAAGTGTGGGAAAGAGAGAGAGAGATGGCTGTGAGTGATTTCCTGTGGTAGAAAGCATTTCATGAATTATCCAGCTATTGTTGGGATTTTTTTTTCATGTTTTTTTCATATTTAATAAAAAAAAGGCTCAGATTCTATAACACTGGCATCAGGCAGAGTTTTTTCCATTTATATATAGATGATTATTATAGTTTTAGCAGTCTTTATTAAAGTTATACTTTTTTTCTTCAAAATGCTTTAATTATTATCATCGCAGAAGTTGAATCAGTTATGAAGTTACCAACCAGCTTTATACCACTGTATGTGTGTGTGCATACACATGTGCATTTGTGTAAGCACACATGCACCTGGTTTTGTACACATGCAGGAACCACTATATTTGTTCCTTTCAGTAATAATGGTATTTAATTATAGTGTTAAAGTCTGTGCATAAAGAAAAAGTCTTATTTGATTTTTCTGAGAATTTTTGTTACTCAAAGGAAATTTTAATTTCCAATAGGTCCCGTCCTATCCTAGCAACAAAGAATTTTGTTTTACTAAAAGCAGAATTTAATTGTTTGGCTGATTAGACTGCCTTAGCTCCCAAGAGGTATCACTTGCAGTGTTCAACAGTCTTTTCTAGGCTGCTAGAAATCATTTTTTTCATAAACATTAGTCATCCATGGTATATTAGCAATTTTCCCTATGCTTAACAGCTAGGAAATTGATTTTGCAAGTGATTTTAATGGAACTGTACTTGATTGCAGCATCTGGAGCCCCCAACATAGGAAAGACATGCACCTGGTGGAGCGGGTCCAGAGGAGGGCCACAAAGATGATTAGAGGGCTGGAGCACCTCTCCTACGAGGAGAGGCTGAGAGAGTTGGGGCTGTTCAGCCTGGAGAAGAGAAGGCTCTGGGGAGACCTTACTGCGGCCTTCCAGTACCTAAAGGGGGTCTACAGGAAAGATGGGTAAGGACTTTTTACTAGGGCATGTAGTGATAAGACGAGGGGGAATGGCTTTAAACTGGAAGACGGCAGGTTTAGATTAGATATTAGGCAGAAATTTTTCACTTTAAGGGTGGTAAGACACTGGAACAGGTTGCTCAGAGAAGTTGTTGAGGCTCCATCCCTGGAGGTGTTTAAGGCCAGGCTGGACGGGGCTTTGAGCAACCTGGTCTAGTGGGAGGTGTCCCTGTCTATGGCAGGGGGGTTGGAACTTGATGATCTTCAAGGTTCCTTCCAACCTAAACCATTCAATGATTCTATGATTCTGTGATTTTATGATCTGCCTACCATTGTCACTCATAAGACTAGAAGCTAAGCTAAGTCTTATATTTTATTCTTTCTTCATCAGTGCTAGGAATAATACTCTTGCACACACTGACATGCTTTCAGAAGGACTGAATTAAGTCTGACAATTTCAGAGCCTGCTCAGCTTCACTGCATGAAGTAGCAGACTCTACATTACAGCTACTGGTCATTTCCACAGAAGATGAGCAGAACTTTCCACTTTATTTACACACTAGTAGCTTTCTGTTCTCCCTTATTCTATGATGTTTAGATTTTGATCAAGAGCTAAGACCAAATAATATCAATGGTGACCAGAAGTGATGTATCATACCATTTTATTTCTATAGCAAGTTGCACTATGTAATCATATATTATAATATTTTATGAGTAAACATTAAGTTCAATGCTAGGAAATTATATCCTATGGCTTTGTTAATTATTCAAAATGTTTATGTAACTGAAAGGGAGCTCCTGATGTGTAATATTTTATTTAAAAATTTATCCTGTCAAGCAAAGCTGTTTTAGCAGGAAAATCCCCTCTCTCACTCTCCATTTCTCAAGTCTAAATTCAACAAAGACATTACACACTAGATTCTCTATTATTAAATATTTTTTTAAAATCCATTATAGGCAAAATAAAATTGCTTAACAAAATTTAGGAATGGTTAACCATGATTAAAACTGGTTAACAAATTGCATGATCCTGTCAGGTTTCACTGGCCTTACATTGTGAGTACTTAAAAATGAAAATTTTCAAAGGTTAAAAACAATTAAAAAAGCCCAAACCTCAGCCCAAAATGTTGTATCCCAGGAAATACACCTAAAAAAGTGAGGAGATGGGACTGTACTGTATGAGCTAATGCACCAACAGGCGCTATTTGATTCACTATTTACTCTCCCTAGGTATAACTTCTGATCTTTCCCTTCTTTTGATTTTTGTATCTGATGCCAAACAGTGCATGGACAATCATATTAATCATTCATTCATAGAACTTACAGTTAACTTCATCTCTGAAACAAATACATTCTATAAAGTCTTGTTGCAAAGTTTTTGAAAACAAAGTCTTTAATTTATATTTAGCCAAATGGAGAGTCTGTAAAAGTCACGGAGTAGTTCACTTACCAATCCGAGTTTCTATTTTCTTATTGAATCTAATAAAAGTTCTAAAATTTTTCAGCCAAATAGTTTATAAATGCTCCTATCAGCTAATCTCACACAATACAATTCATATATTAGGTCTTTTTTTCCTAAGAAGCTATGGTATGCCATCTGCTTTCTGGTGACTTAAATTTTTATCATGAAGAGTAAATAGTGTCTGGTCTGAATCCTCACACAAGTTTCCTTCAAGTTTCTTTCAACCACTAGTGACTCTCTGAATGCTAATTGGGAATAACAAATAACCAAAATTAGGTTGTAAATACTTTTTTAGTACTTTCATTTTACTGTTGCTAGTCAACCATTCTAATTAAATCACTGAAGATAAACTCAGATTATATTATGATTCTTACAGTGTTTTTCAGATGTGCTTGATTTTGCCATGAAAACAATCTGGCAGATTTTTTCTACCTCTTTGTGATGTATCCAATTTTAATTAAGACCAGTCCACAGTTGACAAAAGTTCAAGAAAGCTTTCTGTGAGATGGTCTTGGAAGTTATGAGCACTTTTAGGTCAAAAAGGGAGATTCAAATTGACAGAAATACTGGTGAAACACATCTAGAAGAACAGCAGTCAAAGGGACTGTAACCTGTTGGGCATGACAGTGGCTTAGGATTCAAGAAACCTTTCTGTGCTTTCAAAGAGACACTTGACTTGCTCTTTGGTGTAAGACAAAGGACTTAATTTACTTGCACATTGGCTTTCCAATCTGTATGTCAACAGTAACCGTATCAAATGCTAGAATGTATCTGTCCAAACCTAATAGTCTTTAACTGTTCATTCTGTGTGTATACTCTAATTCACAGCATGCGACTGTGGACAATTCATAGCATACTTTTGTTACCCACTCTTGCACAAGGGAGTCTGTGAGGACTTTAGTGACCAACCTGAGTTTTAAGCATGCAAAGAGCTGAAAGTCACATGTTTGAAATGACCTGTCATGGATATGGTGTGGCTTAATTATGGAAAGTTAGCAAATTGCAGGTGAATCCATGGTTAAGGCAAGACATGGGGGGAAAAAAATACAGATTTTACTCTTAAAACTTTATGATAACTTCTACTAGATATGATTTAAAGAAAACATGTTAACTGGAGTAGTGATCACTACTAACTAGAAAGAGCATACAAATATAGGTGGACTTCACTGCCTAGATTTCAGATCATATAATGTGCTGATTCCATAATCTCCTGGTAGCTTTTCTCCTTTTAGTACTCAAATGCAGGCCACCCAACTTTTCAGAATGAAATTGCCTGATTGCAACACAATAATAACTGCCGGCAGCAGAAAAACAGTCTCTTTTAAAGGATTTATAGATTTCACGGAGTGCTATCTGGACTGCCATCCCTACCCACATCACTGATTCATGAGTTCATTTCTAGTAAGACAGCAACAGAATTACTTTGCCACAGAGAAGTGATAACATCTTAGGGGAGAAAAGGGTCATGCTGTCACTTGGTGAATATCATACAACATAAAACTCAAATGCTATAACGCTGTAAAAACCCATCAGGTATCTCAGAAAACGAGGGCCTTGCTGCTGGGATTCTGTCAGGCAGCAATTTTTACTTTGATTACCTAAAGTCACTTCATCTGTCTCTCAGCATTACATCGTCTATAACTTCTCCGTCTTTCTCAAAAGGTTATTGAGTGAAGTGCCAATCTTTCTCCAACTGTATGCATAACCTCAAAAAATCTGCACTTTGTCCCTTTATTTTACATCCCAAATTCCAGTAAAGTTTTCTAGAAAAAAAAAAACCACTCAAAAAAACATTCATATGTGTATGTAAATCTGTTTCCAGACTAATGACATTGACCTTTTACATATACCAGTGATAAGTTCTTGCATTAAGGAAAACATTTTCATGTCATGATCCTATCTCACAGGAAAGGCAGACAACTATACGAAAAAAAAAAAAAATCAGGTGTTTTTTTTTCCAGGAAGAGGGCAAATGAAAGATAAGTTTAGAGCTGGAAAAGATCTTTCAAGAGAGTGCATGTAAATGTGATCATGTCTTTCAAAAAGTATGTATATACTTTATCTTGGCAACTTTGTTTCACAGTATTGCCAGTGATCAGCATTTATTTGTACAAGACAAGAAAATATTTTATTTTACATTATTGAACTTATTTGACTGTTGCTGGAAAATGGTTTCTACTGTTGTTTGTACGCACTAACTTAACACTGATCTACTGACCATTAATATTCTGGTGTTTAATCAAAACACTAAGTATTTTTATGCTGTCTTTTCTTTCATAACTAGATTTCAGTTCAGGGAGAATCTTGTCATGCGAAACAATAGTTGCAATGGTCTTATTCCCATTTCACAGGTAGAGAAACAGATATGCAGAGAACGTGGTATGTCCAAGGCCACAGACCAAATCAGTAGCAATACTGGTATTAGTGGTTTTAATATATAAACCACTTTAACAGATTTAAGAGTGAGAAAGCTTAAATATGTGGCATTTAAGAAACAAAGCCATTTTTATCTCCTTAAAGATGTTTGTGCATAAATTGCTTTAAGGATTAAAAGGTGCTTAAGTACTAAAGCCCCTGTAAAACCTTAAGCTCCTAAAATGTTTTATGAACATAGAGATGATGGGTCACCCTGAGAATACAGAAATTGACTTTAATTTGATAATGGACCTTGGTTATGGAAAAAGAGAGCTTGTGCTAAAAATGGTCAAAGTCTGATTCTAAAAAAAGAGACAAATTGGGCCTGTGGCTTTGTGATTCTTGGTCTGGATGTACTGACTATAGGATTATGAAAGGGCCTAGAAAGAGGTCTTTCCAGACTGGTGGTCCCCATGGAGATACCAGTTGGGCTGGTGGAGAGGTCATCAGCAGTGGAAGCAAACAAAGAGGAAAATGGTTGAGCTCAGAGACAGAAATTGCCATTGATGGCACCAGTGAAGAAGAGTCAAACGAGGTAGGCGATGTTTGGGAGAGGGATTTTTCCGAGTGGAATTGCTCCAGAAGCAGGGCTTTGGACCTCCAGAGACTGAGGTTTGGGGAATGACATCTGAATTAATTTTAGGTTCCCTCATATGGCAATGCCTTTAGGTTCATTCAGCCCAGCCCATGTTGCTGTTACCACTGTCTGATCAATGCCTGGGGAAATACCTTCAGAGCTTCCTTAAAAGCTGAGAGAATTTCAGCTCTTTGAGGTCAGTTTGCACAAACCTCCCATATAAAAGGAATTTGTTTAAACCAAGGTTAAAAAAAGATTGAAACTCTGTTTAAAGTCATGGAAGCAGTTTGCATACTATATTTCATTTGAAGACAGTTGAGCAGAAGTATATACTGAGAAAATTTTATCTTTTCTCCATTACAGGAGAACCTCCACCCACAAAACTGTCTGTATTTGGAAGGTTTGTGTTTTGAACTTTCTAACTTTGAAAGTTAGACTTTACTCCTTATAATGCTCCACTTGCAGACACACTTCTTTGTCTGTGCCTAGTTATTAACTCCCCTAGTCAAAACAGTCTTACCCACTTTTTAATAATGACCCCTTGCAGATAAAACTCCCAGTATAAGGTTTTTTTCTATGATGTTAAGAAGATAAGGTTTAGGATCACTCAGAGACTATATTTCAAAATATTACATATTACAGATAATTCAGTTTACCTGCATCGGTTTATTTAGCCCTCTTTTCAAGGTTTTTTACAGTTCATTTTTACTTTCAACGAAATAAAAATTAGAGATAGGCCCCAGTCTTTGACATCTTATTTGTTTCCCCAGTGTTTGAGTCAAGAAGGATAAGGTACTTACAGAAAATATTTTTGTACTTTGTTGTTTTCACTGGATCGAAGATAAATATTTAGTTGGGAGACTACCCATACAGCTATTTGAAATTGCTTGAGAAACATAACAATGAATAATGATTTCTAAATAATAAGAAATAAATAGCCTAATCTTCCTTAAAGTCCCTGACCATAACAATCAGCTAAACAGCTGATTTCATCTGCAATGTTGAATGAATGGAGGATGGAGTAAGAGCGAAAGGAAGAGACTAGCAACTGAAAATATTTTCTTGTCAAAGCTTTTTTTAAAAAATAAACTCTTCTAATTAAAACATTAAAAACATCCAGAAACAAATCCAAGTTATAAAAGATATGAACTACATAATAGATGTTTGTTGCTAGAAACCTAACGAATGTATTTTTCCTCAGTAAATAAATAAATTACATGTATGTACATGATGCACTGATAAACAAGAGAAATATCCACACTTCAGCTGCTTCTAGTAATCTATTTAAATTGCTTTTGCTGCAAGATAACTACTCTTCAGGTTTTCTGAAGTTGCACATTTTGCATAGTTAAACTGATGAAATTTTAGAAGGATTTTAAATTAATTCTTTTTGTCATTACCTCTTTGCACACAGTATTTTTCAAGGAAAAAAAAAAAACGTTCAAGCTGTTGAAAGACTACTTTCATTTTAAACTGTCATACATTGCTTCCAAAAGGTGGTGTCAAACTGCTGCGTGTGAAGAATTAAGGAGGCTATGCCAGCTTCAAAATGCCATTGTCTGATAGGAATGTTTTTACCTAACCAGCTGAGCCCATAAACTCTGCAGAAATGTGTTTGTGTGTGTGTGGCGGCAGGAAAACAATTAGCAATACCTTATACAATACCTTCAGAAAGAAAACTGCTTTTGATTTTTTTCGGATGACCTAGAAGAATTTAGTCATCCCATGACAACAGAAAGTCACTCTTCCTACTGCTGTTAATCATACAAAATTATTTTCTAGGCTTGTCTGCAGCTAGAAGAGACCTCACATATTTACTGGAATGGGCTCACAGCAGACAGCATCCTCATCATCTTAAAAAGGTGCTTAGCTGCTTGAATAAACATTAAGAAGTCAGCATGGTCCAGTGGACAGTGTAAAGGACTGAATGACAGGAAAGCTATTTACTGGGTTTGTTGCTGATTCACTTTCAGGGAATTTTAGCATCCGTGTACACAAATAAGTTTCTATGAGAGAAAATAAGATATGAACTTAATATATGCTATCTGCTCTGTGTTAGTTGCTTATATGTGAAAGGTAAAATGAGAAAAGGAGTCAGGATGCCATATTTCAGACCATTGTTTTGTATATCTTTCTGTTCTTAATTTCCTCTCTAAAATCAATCTTTTAGTCATTTTTCTTGCCTGTGTGCCTGAAATCTTTCTAGCTCTGGTCCATCTTTTGTGTATATATATGTGCATCTGGTAAAATTGCCAGAGTTCTTCACTAGATTTCCAGATTCCAGTGAGGACATATTAGAGATTCACAGAGCTATGTTTCAGTATCCTCCAACCTAATAACTATTGAATCCTAACATTCTCTGCTTTTCCTAAAGTGAAAACATGTTATTGATCTTTCCATATTTAGATCATAACATTGAGATTCTAGCAAAGGAAATCATATTGATGACTGCCAAAATATGGCAGGCACAACAGCATGCAGAGATTGAAGCAGGAAAAGATGTAAGCGTAGAGATAAAGGGATATATGATTTAGGGGAAAACATCACTAGAATAAAACAAGAGCAACAGATTCATGAATTTGGCCTCAACAGGAAAGCCTTTGGACAAGTTTGAAGCATAACAGCTAACACCATAACAGCATGATACTCAGTCATACTAAGATATTCTTCAATAATATTTTGTATTTTCTGAATGTCACTTAAAATCTCAGCAACAGTAAAGGTTCATGCTCGTGACTGCTCAGTGAGTACCAGTCGGTTTTTGTTCCCATTCTTCAAGGCCCATCTCCTTACCAAGAATCTCAGTGCTTTGACAACAGTAGCAGTATCCTCTTTGTCAGGCCATTCGAGGTATGGTTCACATTCTTCACTCCTCCTCAGGATGCAGTGCTTCATCTGGTCCTTGCAGTGACACTGAGAGCACACTCTTCTTTCTCTAGACACGAACAAAGCAAGGCAGAGGTCATGTCTCTGCCCATTACAAGACAAAAGAGAGAGCTTTTGACTGAGGCCCACAAGAAACAAGTTAGTTTTCCAAAGAAACTGCTGTCAAATCTGCCTATAGATGTTTCCCACATCAGTCTCACCTCTCCCTCTGATAAGGTTCGATGCGTTCTGCCCACAGCTGTGATTGTCACTGTAACTCTGGCTGTTTGGGACTCACAGAAAACTCCTCCATCTTACTGTTTCCCTGAACAAAAAAGCTTCTGTCAGAGTGCCTGTTGAACTATGTTATGTGTTACCTACTAACGGGTTACCTAATAGGTATTTCAGACAGGTTTGATAACATTCATTTTAATGGAGAAACCATTTTGCAGTCAGAAAGAAATGAACCTGAGAAACTAAAGAAAAGGGAATATTAGAAAGGAAGACAAAGTTCAGGGATGAAATTAAAGATTCAAGTTTCTGTTTCCATTTAATAATACAGTCAAACTTGGGCTGTGGATCAATTTTGGCACCTACACCTAACTCTTATAGTTAGACTGTAAAAACCCTGTCCTTGGCCTCAGTATTTATGGTTTTTGTCTCTATTGCAGTCTTTATTTTTTGTTTTGATTGGTCTGTATTTTTGGCTTTTTGACATATTATTTACGTTCTTATTCCCCTCTGTAGCTGTCCTAGACTCACTCCAGCAAAAACAAATGGCAGTAAGCTGGAGGCGTAGGTAGACAGATTGCCCAGGAGCGACAAATTATTGGAGTTAGAGAATGACTTCCCAGTGATTTTTCCCCCACACTGTATTCCCTCAAATGTTTGACACGAGAACTGAGTATGAACAGGAAGTGCATACCTCAGAAGAGAAAATGCTTCAGCAAGGCTTTCAACACTGTCTCCCACATCATCCTCACAGGCAAGCTTAGGAAGTGTGGGTTAGATGAATGGACAGTGGAGTGCATTGAACAGTGGCTGACAGATAGAGCTCAGAGGGTTGTGGTTAGTGGTGTAGAGTCTAGCTGGAGGTCAGTAACAAGTGGTGTCCCTCGGGGGTCAGTACTGGGTCCAGTCCTGTTCAATATATTCATCAATGACCTGGATGAAGGGATAGAGTGTACCATCAGCAAGTTTGCTGTTGACACAAAACTGGGAGGGCTGGCTGACACACCGGAAGGCTGTGCTGCTTTACAGCGTGACCTGGACAGGCTGGAGAGTTGGGCAGAGAGGAACCTAATGAAATTCAACAAGGGCAAGTGTAGGGTACTGCACCTGGGGAGGAATAACCCCATGCATCAGTACAGGTTAGGGGCTGACCTCATAGAGAGCAGGTCTGTGGAAAGGGACCTGGGAGTACTTGTGGACAACAGGATGACCATGAGCCAGCAATGTGCCCTGGTGGCCAACAAGGCCAATGGCATCCTGGGGTGCATCAAGAAGAGTGTGGCCAGCAGGTCGAGGGAGGTCGTCCTCCCCCTCTACTCTGCCGTGGTGAGGCCACATCTGGAGTATTGTTTCCAGTTCTGGGCTCCCCAGTTCAGGAAGGACAGGGAACTGCTGGAGAGGGTCCAGCAAAGGGCTACAAAGATGATTAGGGGATTAAAACATCTCTCTTATGAGGAAAGACTGAGGGACTTGGGGCTTTTTAGTCTAGAGAAAAGAAGAATCAGGGGACATCTTATTAATGCTTATAAATACTTAAAGGGAGGGTGCCAGGGGGACAGGAACAGTCTTTTTTCAGTGGTGCCCAGTGACAGGACAGGAGGTAATGGACACAAACTTGAATATAGGAAGTTCCATCTAAGCACGAGGAAGAACTTCTTTACTTTGAGGTTGGCAGAGCACTGGAACAGGCTGCCCAGAGAGGTTATGGAGTCTTCCACTCTGGAGACATTCAAAACCCGCCTCGATGCCGTCCTGTGCAACTTGCTGTAGGTGACCCTGCTCTGGCAGGGGGGTTGTACTAGATGATATCCAGAGGTCCCTTCCAACCCTGACCATTCTGTGATTCTCTGAAAATAAAGCTCCTGTGATAGTGAGAGACAGGAAGAGTGGTTGAATTTTCTGAGAAGTGGCTGCTTCAATTGGGGCAGGCAAAACAGTGAGAGACTCAGAGCAGAAAAGCATTTCTGAATTGCTGCAATTTTTGCAGTACGTGTTCAGAAGCAGTCAAGAATGACTTTTTTTTCTTTTCTGAAGCGGGGGGGGGTCAACCAACCTAGTATCTTTACAGTATTTATAGCCATTACTATCTACTTGGTACTTTTCTTTAGCTAAAGTTAAAGCTAAAGCAAAACCCCAATGCAGTATGTTTTGCAGTATCCGCACTACTTCCAATTAGTTCCTATCAGGTAGTAAAAAAGCAAAGAACAGAATTGCTATTCTCATAGAATCATAGAATGGCTTAGGTTGGAAAGGACCTTGAAGATCATCGAGTTCCAACCCCCCTGCCGTGGGCAGGGACACCTCCCACTAGAACAGGTTGCCCAAGGCCACATCCAGCCTGGCCTTGAACACCTCCAGGGATGGGGCCTCAACAACCTCTCTGGGCAACCTGTTCCAGTGCCTCACCACCCTCAAAGTGAAAAACTTCTTCCTCATGTTTAATCTAAACCTGCCCTCTTCCAGTTT